>CABHPQ010158926.1:0-42242 GCA_902168405.1 Peromyscus aztecus
GCATATTTGATAGACTCTGTTTCAATGAACAAGATGAAAGAATGATTAAAGATGACTCCTGATGTCAAGCTTGGGTCTTTATGCACTAGCATACATGCATGTATGCATGTATACACACACACACACACACACACACACACACACACATACAATATACATAAGTTCATGTATACACATATACGCATGCATATGCATCAATTCACATATATCCATTCACGAAGACCTCTCGCACCTGAAAATAGGCAAAAACAAAAATAGCAAGGCTTACAAAACCACCACAGAGTACAGAAAAAAAAACAGTCTTGAAATCCCTTCCCGCTCTGAATCCAGGACCAAAACAAATTTCTTTCACCTTCTTCTGTGTCAGATAGCACTTTATTTCTATCTGTCTTAGCTACATGCACCACTTTCAAGTCCTTTAGAAATACCTATAGAATGATTGATAAAATTAAGTGAGAATTCATTGTTTTTCCAAACTTAGGAATTCTAAATTTAAAGTATACAAAGGAAAAAGAACAGATTTCATCCTAGGAGAAATCAATTTTAAGTCCCTCTTTCTAGTTTTATTTCTGTTGCTCTGATAAACACTATGAGCAAAATCTCTTTGGGGACAAAAGAGTTCTTACAGCTTACAGTCCACCATGAAGGGAAGTTGGAGCAGGAACTCAAGGAAGGAACCTGGAGGCGGGAACTGAAGCAAAGACCATGGAGGAATGCTACTAACTGCCTTGCTCCTCATGGATTGCTCAGTCTTTTTGTTTTATACAACTTAAGACCACCTGCCCATGAGTGGTACCACCAACATGACATCTATCATTAATTAAGACAATGTCTCACAGACTTCCCTATAAGCCCAACTGATAGAGATATTTTCTTAACTGAGATTTGCTCTTCCCAATTGCCAATGACTTGAAAAATCTAAACAGGACAGTGGAAAAATTTATGATTCTCAGCAATGACAATAATTCCAGGAAGCAGACAAAAACAACAGTAATCAGATTTTCAGCAGTTTGGCAATCCAAGTGAATAATGAAAAGCTGAAGGTGACTAGAATAAATGGAAAGAATACAAGTAAGTATGTCCAAGAGTCCACTGACAAAATTATCAAGTATAGTGTCTGTTGATAACTGCATATGAACACAGGGCAGCAATTAGCAAAGGAAAATAGGTGAAATTAGGTCTCTTTTAATAGCATTCTAACAAAGTGGTCTGATAGAAGCCATAATGAATTAAAGAAAAACATCTTGCATGACTAAAATTTTAAGATTTTATGATGTTTAACTATTTTAATTGTTTGAAGAGTGTGTTTAATTACACAGCCTGTCTTTTCTGGGGAAATATGCCTATGTGAAAGAGAAAGCATTGGAAATTGTTTAAAAATGCACATGTTACCAAAATTATCCAAAATTTTAATAGTTGGGGGAACATTACATTTTTCTATGCTTGAATAAGACAGCTAAAGAGATTTCTATCTCATCTCTTTATGAAATTTCCCCAGGGCATGAAAACAAGCTTGGGAAGTTTCAGTCAACAGTGTAAATTGGGAGTTCATGTTAAATAAGCCATTGAAAACTACAGTTTAGGATGAAATTACCATCTCAGCCATTACCACGGGCACCATTACGCATTTGAAATAATAGCTATATTTTGTAATAGCATCATATTGAAGTGGTTCATACCTTTTTCTTTTTATAGCTAACCCCCATACTACAGGAGAGTTTGAAAACCCAGCCACCTTATTCCCTGCCTTCCTCTTGTTATTCTGAGCTGAAGAAATAATACAGCAACATTATCAGATGTTCTGGGACCATAATGTACAAAACAGCTGACCGATAAAGGTGACATCTTCCTAAGCTTAGCACTGTTTTAAAAAACACTTTTAACAGTATCATCCATGAAATCACTGCAAGTGGCTTGTTCTGGGAGGTTAGCTCTGCGTAGCTTGGAGTCTTGCCTCACTGATGAGAGAGCCTGGGGATTTCCCTTTTCTCAGAGGCAGACACTCACTGTGTCAGCCAAAAGCTCATTACTCCATTCAGTAGAAACTTCTAAAGTCATTCCATTCATGTTTTGCAAAGATTGGAGAGATGGCTCGGAGGTTAAAAGTTCCTGATTCTCTCCCAGATAATCCAAGTTCATTCCCAGGACTCACATCCAGCAGCTACAACCACATGCAACTCCAGTTTGAGGGGGACTAACATTCTCTTCTGGCTTCCACTGGCCTATATAGTCATATTTACATACACATAAATAAAAATAAAGTGATTTTTTAAATAAAGAGAAGAAATTAAAGAGAATGGAATCCATGGTCATGTTAGACAGAGACACATTACACACATAGTGAAACGCATGCGTATACACACACATACATACACCAGGAGTTACATAGTGTGGAATGATATCAGACAGAGGAAGCATAAGATAATCTGGGAGTAGGGTGAAAGTTGTGTCAAAAAGCTGGATGTCAGGGTGAAAGATGCTTTAGCAGTTAAGAGCACTTGCTGCTCTTGCAGGGAACCTGGGTTTGATTCCCATTGCCCAAATGATGGGCCTTCAACCATCCATAACTTCAGTTACATTGAAACTAATGCCCTCTTCAAGACTACACAGATTCCAGGCACATACATGGCACACATCTATACATGCACACAAAATACTAAACCATAAAATAAAAAATGAATCTTTAAAAAGCTGGAGACAGTGGCTAGTGAGGATGGGTACTTCTAAAGGACACGCAGGCACCAGCCAGCGTCAGCGACCAGAACAGAGTTCCTACCTGCATGTCAACTGAGACATCTCTGAGTTCTACATTGAAAGTTCTTTTTACTAAGACTTAGAATCATGGCAGAAATCACAAGAAAGAAAACCAATCAGGATTAGGAAAGCTATTACAAAAGAATTTGAACTTTATTTAAAGTGGTCAAATTTCACTTTATTAATTTTTCATACACACAGCTTTCTGCACATCTGACCAGTGTTTACCACTGAATTGTATCTCCAGCAAGAAAATGATCTTGGAAAAAAACAATACTGATATCTTTGCCTCTTCTTTTCAGTATTGCTAAAAACAGTCACATGAACTATAAAATTAAGCATATCCAGAAGTTACAAATTATCAATAAAATCAATTGTCATTTAGAGTTGGCATAACAATAGAAATATTAAAAGAATGAGTGTCTCAAATGTAGCATAATTCTGCTAGACAAGGTTTTGTTGTTTGTTTGAAATTCAACTTTATTTAGCTGTCCTGAACTTGTATTTGTAGGTCTGGCAGCCATAGCCAGGAGGTAGAGAGGGTAAGATTTGTGTAGTTACTCAGCCAAGCAACTGAGAAATGAAAATGGAGCAGGGACATTGCTCAGTGGGCAAGCCCTCGATCTGCAAGCTTGAGGACCTGAGTCTAGATCCACAGAACCCACATATATGCCAGGCGTGTATGGTAGCTTGCCTGTGATTCAAACCTCTGATGAAAGAGATCCCCAGAGTGAGCTGGCTAGAAAGGTTAGTCAGATCAGTGAGCTTTGAGACTGACTGAGAGAGTCTACCTCATTAGTAAGGTGGATGAGTGAATGCGGATAACCTGAAATCAATCTCAGGCCTCTGCATGGATGTACACCCATGTGCATGTACATCAACATACTGTGCTGATGCAAACATGCACATCACACATACACACATAAAATATGGGGGGGCACTGAAAATATGTGTGTGTGGAATAAGCACTTGAATGACAGTTTGATAAAAGGGAGGTTCATAATGTTTTAATAAGCTTTAATGAAGACTACTGTACATATTATATTTAAAGTTCATATACACCTTTAAACAGTTATTTTCAAAGAGGAAGCTTCTTTTTAAATTTTTAAAAATATTGATTTTATTTTATGTGTATGAGTGTTTCTCCTGCATGTATGTATGTGTACCATGTTGGTGCCTGATGCCTGCAGAAATCAGAAGAGTGCATTAGATCTCCCGGAATTCAAGTTAGGGATGGTTGTGAGGCACATGTGGGTTCTGGGAACTAAACATGGTCCCTAAAGAGGAAAAAGTGCTCTCAATGCCTGAGCCACCTCTCCAGATCCCCCAGCAAGCATCCTTTTAAAAATAATAATAAGTAAATTTAATTTATAAAGAAGATACAGATTATTTACAGGAACTCTGAAAAGATTCTTCAATCTTTTTTTGTATAGGCACAAAAACATGTTGTATATGTGTTTCATATATATGCATGTATATATATATATGTGTGTGTGTGTGTGTGTGTGTGTGTGTGTGTGTGTGTGTGTGTGTGTGTAGTACAGTTTATCATGTAGAGAAAAAATTACCCCATTGTCACTCAATTTGGTTATCATCTTTAAAAACCACACAAGCAATTGTTGAAAGTATCAATGTCTTCATGAAACACTTGCTGCAGTATGTAATCACTTTCCACTGTTTGCTAATTCTGGAAAAATGAGGAAGACAGAAAAATATATCTGTCTTGCATATTTTAAAGAGAGTATTTCATTTATCCTTCAATAAATGTTCCTCCACAACTTTCTAAGCCCATGGCAGTGGAAATGAATGTAAGAACTGGACTGATGTCATCCGTGTCCTCAAGGAGCTGTCATTCAGTGTAGAAGCCAGAGAGAATGCATTCCACTCTGTAAGACAAGTAGATAAGGACAACCCTTGGAAAGAAAGGTGATGGTAAGAAGGAAGGGAAGAAGGACATGAGCAGAGAGAAGAAAGTACAGAAGGGGGTAGGAAGGAATCGAGAAGGAAAGGAGAGAGAGACAGAAAACGAGAAAAGGGGAAGGGATGTTCTCAGTCTCAGTGATATCAGGAAATGGTACAAAACTGCTCAAAGATAAAAGAGTGATCCAAGTAAATGACATCTCAGATAGAGATGGAGGAGTGTCTCCACTGTCCAAGACACTGATAGACAGGTTCTCAGGCTTGAGTCAGGTTACTAAGAGTTGGGTGAGGACTGCTGCTTTCAAATCTGGATATATTCCATCAGTTTTCACTTTATCCTGAAATAAAAAAAAAAGTGCAGCTTCGGAAAGAGGGTAGGAAGATGATAAAGTTATTCATTGTTTCCAATGCTCAATCTGCATCTGTGTAGAGACAGATAGGCAGGAAAGAAGAACAGGTTCCAGCATGATTTAGATGGCAGTGTTCTAGATGCCAAAAGAGAAGACCTGGAGGATGAGGAATGAGTTCTATGCCATCAGGATTGAAGAAAAACAGGATGGTTTCAGAAAGGGGTGGAGAGAGGCACAGCAGGGCTAGTCTCTCAGGTGAGGTGTTTCAGGTGGGCTGAAATAGAACTCTGCTGTCAGCATACTTGTCGTGATGAAAACTTCAATGGAGAATCTGCAGGAAGGAAAATGGAGAAAGAGGAAAGGATTTCCAAGATGGAGCACCTGACATCAAGAACATAAAAGTGGTAGACACAGAATCAAGGTTAACCAAAGAGGAAGGAAACACAGCCTCTGGTGTAGATAAGAACCCCAGGAAGAGTCCCACTAGGTTTAGATAATGACTTGGAGGCTAAAGGGCTTGCTTGCTCCATTCCTGGTAGACCTGATCTGGGTTCCCAGCACTCATATCAGAAGGTTCACAAGCATCAGAAACACTAGCTTCAAAGCATCTGACACCCTTTTATGTCTTTTGCTGGCAACAGGTCACACACACACACACACACACACACACACACACACACACACACACACAGCATAAATAAAAAAAATAAGTCTTTTAAAAAGAGAGGACACCAAACTGGGACATCAGTGACACTACAATTGAGAGGTTTATTTTCAGAAAATATGTGGTTGTCCCTTTCCAGTGCTTTTACTGTCTTTCTCTCCTGAAATGTGTGAAAGCTGAGTTTACATTTTATACTTTCAGCAGCAGCATGGGAAACAGGTAAAAGAGGCCAGCCGCCATGTCCTACTCCTTTGGCTCAAACACCTGACATGCTTTTATCAGGTTGAAAGTCGATGTCTTTCTGAGTGAAAGCAAGCATTCAGTAGGCATTTCTTTTCTTCTTTCTTGCCTCTAGTTCAGGTAAGGTTTCTATACCATTGGAATCAGAGTAATTTTGATTGCTAACCTCTCATAATTTGTTCCTTGAAATTGCTAAATTAGTTCACACAGAACTTCATTAATGATCTTATTTCAAACATATAAAATCTTATTCTTCTTTGACATGACTTTCACTTACAAATTTAATTTTTAATTCTATTTTTTCCCATTGAAAATACTCACCGTAGTACTGAAATTAAAAAAAATGAAGGGAAATAATTTTAATGGCTTGTTTTTATTGTTAAGCAGAATGAAAGAGGTTTTGCAAATTGGAGACATTCATACATACTAACCATTGGATAAGAAACAGATTTTTCCAATTTAACTTATTCATTTGCACGGTGAGAAATGTGTTTATAAATGGATCCATGTCAGCAAACAGCAGGCTTTACCAGAATTAGGTAACACAAACCTGAGAAGGTAGACCATCTTTCCCAAGTAAGAGCTTTACCACTGAGTTATAGCTTCCCTCTTGGTACTACTTTGATTGTGGAGTATGTTCTGCTGTCTCCATTCTCTCCCTCTAAGCTCCTAATTCTAACACCTACCCTCTCAGTTTGCATGCTGGTCCTCCCCCATGGCTGATACCCTCAGGACATCAGGATTTTCAGTGCATGTTTCAGCACAACTCATTTTAGCCCAACCTTGAGCTCCTTTTAAATGCTGAAGTCTTGTTTTGCTCCAGTCTTGCTACCAGATGCAGATACAATATTTCCTTTACTAAATCAGAAAATGAAGTAAATTAAAATGCCTAGAAGTCTCTAGGGTGGCATGAGCCCCGGGAAAGCACAAGTATCTTTCTCTTTTTCGGAGCCTGTGGTTATCTGTGATTGGCTGCATAGCTATGGAGGGGAGTTCCTTATAAGATCAGAGCAGCAGGGACTTCACAGCATGGAGAAGAGTCCAATGAAACTGAATCAGGACGCTGAGTTCTGACCTGGGGCCAGGCCCTGTGAGGGCTTCACTTGGAAGAGAAATCATGACCAGGAGGTAGGGGGATGGTTTAGCTTGTAAAGTGCTGGGAGTACAAGCATGAATACTGGGTTTGGATCCCCAGCATGCACATAAAGGCTGGATACAGAGGACCACATCTTTAGTCAAACTCTGGGGAGCTTGGTGGGTGGCCAGTTGGACTGAGCAAGACACCCAGCATCTGCTTCTGACCTCCATATGCCCAAGCACACATGCATGCACACACAGAGAAGCACATACCCCACAACACACACATACACAGAGAGAGGAGGGAGAGGGAGAAAAAGAAAGAGAGAAAGAGAGAATCAGAATTGAATCAGCTGATCCTCAGAAAAGCAGAAGAAAAACCCCCAGATACATTCAAAGTTAAAGGATAAGAATTACTTAGTGAAGTGGTATATTAATTAAGCATATCCACATCACATTGCTTGAGACTTTTGATTTCTTTTTTAATTATATACATTTTAATTAAAATATAATTGCATCACTTTCCTTAATCCTTTTCCCTCTTCCAGACCCTCCCAAGTTCTTTCCCTCCAAACCCTCCCCCTTGCATGCCCTCACTCTCAATCTGACAGCACCTTTTTCTTTGGTTATTATTGTCACATATGTGTAAATACACATGTATATATAAGCATATATATACATATATATAAGCATATATATATATTATATATATACATATATATATATATACCTTCTGAATCCATTCACTGTTGCCTGTGTATATGATTTTGCACTGACTCCTTTGAATTGGATAACCATTTACAGGTTACATTACAGGGTTCATCCCTAGGAGGGGCTAATTCATTCTCTATCTCTCAATAGTCATTAGTTGCCTATAGTTCTTTGTCTAGGGGTGAGACTTTTATTATGATTTTATTATCACAAAATATAATGATTGCATTTATTCTAGACATTGCAAATAAATATTCTAGTATAAGAGAATTCAGTTGTGCCATCATAAAGAGAGTTAGTTTGTAGTCTTAAACCATGATAATGGTTTACTGTTTGAGTCTGAATTTCCTAGGAAAGGCAATGGCAGATGGTGCCAGTTAACAGCAGGTATATTTATGCCAAGCACAGTGAAATTACACCACTGTGCTCTGGATAGCTGTGATTGAAAGCAGCTGTCTCTAACAGTGGGGAGAGGGAGGACTCCTATGGTACTTCTGGGTGGTATGTGTGCATCAAACAACTAAGCTGGGTTACACTAACATATTTTATCATGTGCAATGATTTTTCTCTGAAAAATATCATCAGTGTAATTAATGCTGATTTTAACTAGTTTTTAATCCTTTATTTATTTTGCAAGAAATTGTTAGTGGACAAACATATGCATTGCGTAATTTCACACCTTTAATAGTGTAAGTAGTAAGTATCACTTTGAAATCCCTCTCTCTCCTCTCTCTCTCTCTCTCTCTCTCTCTCTCTCTCTCTCTCTCTCTCTGTGTGTGTGTGTGTGTGTGTGTGTGTGTGTGTGTGGTTAAAAGGGCTTTATGTATTAATCAAGTTTCAAAACATGGCCAACACAGCTGGTCACATAACTAAAAGAGCATCACTCCCATCTGGTCACAGACATTACAATATTGAGCCTAATGCCCAAACAGAAATTAATCTGACTCCAAATTACATGGTCATCAACTAAATTCCTGTTTCAGAAGTGGCTATCAACGCCTGCCTTGCAGTACGCCCTGTGACGTCAATTCAAAGAAGAATTTCAATAGGACCATCTGAAATATATGTCATTTCCTGGGAAAACCTAGCAACTTGAGAACGGTTGACACTAAGAGATAAAACTATTCATAAGCCACTACAAGTATTATATAGTCATTTAGTAAAATCTTAATATAAGTGATAAAGATAACTCTCTAAATCATGACTAAGTTACCTGTATTCAAGTCCTGCTCTTAGTTTCTATATTATACAAACATGAACTTAAGAAGAAAAGTTACAGAAGTATCAAAAATTCTTAAGGAATTTTAGGTGATTCAGGCACACACAACTTAAAACAGAAAACTAGCATTTATGGACAAAAAAAAAACCAGCCAAAAATGAAAACATAACCTAATAAGAAAATACTTAGTAAACAAAAACTGGGTGAAATACTTGAAAAGAGGTTGAAAAAAAACTATACAGAAATCGATCACAAAATGAACTCTTTGAACAGACACCTCCCTGATCATGTGCTGTTACTGCATCCCTTACTTTTTCCCTATTCATTTCTTTGACAGAAATGCATGCACAGCTGCTTGTAACCTGTAGTGTTGTCATAGAAACCACCCAATGTATTAATCTGTGAGTCTCATAAATAAGTCATGAATAAAGACACTTATCAATACTGATATTCTTTAGATAGATGGGAAAGGGTACAGAGCAAGGAGCAATGTGACCTCCTTGTTATCTTTTTAGTCAATTTATACATGAAGTATTAAATAGTGAAAAATGTTAAGACATCATATGTTATAGGGGAAAAAAGGAAGAAGGAAGAGATGACTTGATTCTTATAGAGACTTAAGTTTCTTAATGTTCCTGAAATTGGGTGTGGTTCATAAGGCCCTGACTTGAAAATGAATTTCCCTTTTTTTACATTGTAAATGCAACCAAGGGATGGATGTAAGTACTGTTGGGTGTCAAAAAAGGATGATGCCTTTGACAAACAAATTACTATAGGAGATGGTTAAATATCAAGAACTTTTTCTGAAAGTGTAAGACAGATTTTGAAAATTTTAATATATATATATATAAAATCACTTAGCTTCTGAACTACTTATTAATATTATGAGTAAAACAAAATTAATTGTAGAATTCCCCAGAGAATAATGTCACAGGGCCCAGTGAACAATCCTCAAAATGACATGGAAAATGATCAAAAAGAACTTCTGCTTGGTTTCTTGCTTGTCAGGACAATCTAAAACAACTCATTAAACTTTTTTAAACACCATTGATGTCATTTTATTTGGTGCTCGGTATTATTTCTACAGGTTTAGATTAATTTTTCTATAAAGAAACAAAGACCAAAAATCCAGTAAATTCCCTCCTATTCTTCTGGAATGACCTTTGGTTCATTAGCTTGCTAATGAGGGAAGCTGGAGAAGTTTCTGCTTTCATAATATTTGATTAAATATAATAAGCAAAGTATTCTTTTAATAAAGATGCATTAAGATAAAATGCTGACGGCATCTAAACGAAAGCCTACATTAGGCATTGTACGCATGGTAGAAAGTAGAAAGCCACCACTAGGAAGCAGTGAAATGCAGACCTGGACTCCTGCAAACCTATGCCCTAGCTTCATTTCTGTTGTTGTGATAAAACACCCTGATGGAAGGTAACTTAGGGAAAAAAAGGGTGGGGGGTGTTACTTTAGCTCACAATACTAGGTCCATCACAACAGAGAAATCAAGGAGTCAGCACTCAGAAAGCAGTGTCATCCACAGTGACAGGCAGAGGGGAGTAAACACATTCAAGCCTTCCTGTAGCTTACTCTCTCCTCTTTTATACAGCCCAGGATCAAAAATGGGAAATGGTGCCTATGGACTTTAGATTGGGTCTTCTCATATCAATTAAGAAAAAGACAATCTCCCACAGGCATGCCAATATCCAACCTGATCTAGATAATGACTCCCTGAGGCTATCCTCCCAGGGCAGTGAGTCTTGGTTGTCTCAGGTTGACAATTAAAACTAAACATCACAGCACAGTGTGATGCATTTTTACAGTTGCTTGAAAGCTCAGCCCCATTTATTCTTTGAACTGTTTATGAGACATAAACTTCTCTTCATTTAACATCTGAAGAGAGATAAAGGCATGATTAAGGCTCCCTGACTTCAAAGCTTGGACATAAATAGCCCCTTCCTCAATAGCTTAAAAACAGTAACAAAATGCTAAATAAAACAAACATGCATTTCGTATTAAAAGTGATTGAATTTACAGTTTTATTTTCAATTATGGAGAAAGTATTTTTCTTCTCAAAACTTTATCTTCTTTAAACAGATAAAAGGCATGAATTTTATATATTAGTCATACACCTGGCCATTTTGTACCATTATCATATTCACCTTATTCACATTAAATCACAGCACAAAAAGGTTTTTATCTATATCATTCCAAAATTTGTATGATGAAGTCCTTCATTTCCAACATGTATTACAAAAATCATTTTTATTTTATTATTTTATTTTATTTAGGTTTTGAATCAATGTCTCACTGTGTAGCCCTGTTAACCAGGCTGGCCTTGAACTCAGAGATCCTCCCACATCTGGCTCTCAGAAGCACTGGGACTGAAGGTGTGCCCTTCTTTTTAAGTATCCGAAAGCACAATCTGTTGATATGCTGATATTTTAACAGTTACTAAATAACTCAATATACATAATTGTGTATATATGTAACATGTGTATACACACATATACATATGTGCATATACATGTAAATATATAGATTGCATATATTCTATATAATACATATATTCTTTTCAAATATCATTCACCTTCAACTTTGAATATCTTTTGAAGTAATGATAGAACTTAGGGATTAATATTATAGATAAACCTAGAAATGAGACAGAATAGTGATTATCTTTCTATTTTAAGAAAATTCTAAAAGTTCCTCACATTTTTAATACTAAGTTTGTTGTTTCTCCAAAAATTAATGAATTCTTCATGTATTTTCTCTCAGCAAAGTTCAGCAGCATTGAAATTACCAGTCCCTTAACATCTAGTAATATTCATCTAACATCCATCTGTTCTAATATGTTTTTGATAGCAGCCGATCTTTAAACAGATTTCCCATGTTTATATGGCTTA
Organism: Peromyscus aztecus; assembly: GCA_902168405.1. NCBI lineage: Eukaryota > Metazoa > Chordata > Mammalia > Rodentia > Cricetidae > Peromyscus > Peromyscus aztecus. Next base: position 11,839 of record CABHPQ010158926.1, read on the forward strand.
CCCCAGCATTCCACCTGCTTCTGGATGCCTTTGGGTAACTGTGATATTTCTTAACACACACCCTTCCCTCGGGTGTTCAGGCATCTGCAGTGAGGAGTGACAGGTGACGTTCTACTGGCTTTCTGTCATCTCTCTCCTTCCTTACCTTACTTCTTCTCTCTTAATTTTATTCTTAGTTCCTTCCTTTTCATGGTTTGTCCCTTGAGAAAGGAGTTTCTTCACCACATTAATAAAAAATCGAATTCTGAAGTCATCATGGTCATTTTACTGTTGTATTATATTTTTGTGATTCTAGTTTTCACCTTCATTAAATTCTGTTTTCTTAGTTTTTTAAAACATTCCTTTTATTCTAATTCTTTAAAAGGGATACTCAAAGCTTTTTTAAAAAAATCTTTTTAAATGTTATGGAGAGATCTGGAGAGGAAAATCAGTGCTGAAGAGTACTTGTTCTTTCAGAGGATCTGACTTCAGTTCTCAGCATCCACACCAGGCAGCTCACAACTGCCAGGAACTCCAGCATCAAGTCATCTGACGCCCTCTTCTGGCCTCCACAAGCACTACACTCACATACCCACACACAGAATTATAACATACAGAGATAGTTCATGGTAAATGAAGACCACATGAGAATAAGAAGAAGCAAAGTGCTAGAGAGGCCCACAGAAATCCACAAAGATGCCCCCACAATAGACTGCTGGCAATAGTCGAGAAATAGCCCAAACTGACCTACCCTGGTGATAGGATGGCCAAACACCCTAATTGTCGTGCTAGAAACCCCATCCAGTGACTGAGGGAACTAGATGCAGATATCCACGGTAGGACCCGGGTGGAGCTCCGGGAGTCCAATCAGCGAGAAGGAGGAGGGTTTATGTGAGCAAGAGTTGTTGGGACCAGGGATGGATGGAATACAGGGAGGAGTGGCCAAACGAATGGAAACACATGAACTGTGTGAATCAATGGCTGAGGGGACCCCAACTGGATCAGGCCCTCTGAATGAGTGAGACAGTTGATTGGCTTGACCTGTCTCGGAGGCATCCAGGCAGTGGGACCGGGTCCTGTGCTCAGTGCATGAATTGGCTGTATTTGAAACTTGGGGCTTAGCAGAGACGCTTGGCTCAGCCTGCGAGGAGTGGACTAGACCTGCCTGGACTGAGCCCACCAGGTTGATCTCAATCCTCGGGGGAGTCTTTGCCCTGGAGGAGAAATGGAAATGGGGGGTGGGCCAAGGGGGAGGGGGGCGGGGCGGGAAGGGGGAGAACGGGGGAATCTATGGCTGATATGTAAAGTTGAATTATATTGTAAAATAAAATAAAATAAATTCAAAAAAAGATTAATTAACAAAACAAAATAAAATAATAAACGCATTTAATACTAACACACTATACTAAATGTGGCTACTAATAGGTATATATGACTTGCTGGGAAGGATAAATCGTTGGCATTAACTTATATATTGTTTGTAATTTTTTAAAAATTATCTAAAAGAGTCCTTTAATTCTGATTTACACATTGTGTACATGTGCATGTACATGTACATATGATGTTTCTCATATAGTTACCAAAAAAGTATTTTTGATTCTTAATAGCACTTATTGTCACAGAATGTTGTCTATTCTAAATCCCCAAGCTTTCAATTTATATAAAGTTCAGGCCTCTTTTTCAATGACAGAAGATCACAAGGTGAATTCTCTCTTATCTTTAATTTCATGATTTTAATTATGCAAAATTTCTCCAAAAATAATCTTTCCATCTCAACACTGTCAGACAAATATATAACCTTCATACATATCTTAATTAATATTGGGCAAAAATTACTAGAAAATTTAATTATTTATTAATAGTAAATTCCAAATGTCATTCTTCTGATAATAGTGAATGAATTGACTCTGAACACACTGACTTCTACTTTTTGTTGTTGCTTGTTTCACCCATTATCAAAGCTTTCAAGACAGTGTGAGGTGGTAAAGCATGTTCCCAGGGCATTCAATTTTGCTATGAACAATATTTTATTCATGAAGTTGTGTGCATGTGTATTTGATACAGTTGGTGCTGTGGTTCAATTTTTTTCTGTGTTCTACGTTTTTCTTTAAATGCCAGTTATGGAATTTATACCTAATATTTTATGTCCTTTTCATTTTTCTTAAGTACTCCAAGAACCACCAGTCCTATGAGCTCGATCGCTAAGGGTTCATTCCTGGACTTGGTGTGCTTCTGTACATGACATCATGTAAAAAAATCCAGATTAATAACAACACGAATGAAAGTATTTTTATAACAATAGCACTACAGCATGCAAATTAAAGCTAGCAGATATTGGAGGTATTTGATGGATATTATGGTTAGTTGCAGAGCTAAATCCTCTGAAGTCAAACAGTGTTAAGTAACAAACACATTGTGATCCTTTCTGAAAAAAATGTTTTATTCGCTTATTTTATTCAACAGAAGAACTTCAAATAGTTGGATCAAAAGATATTAATGACCACCATTTTAATTGTTATCTTGTGATGTTTTTGAAATAAACTAAGTTCAAGAGCCAAATACAAAGGTGGACATTTTAAAAACTGAAAGTCAATAAAATTGTACTTCTGAACAATATCACATGATTCCATATTACTCATCATTGCTTTATAGCTAGTATGAAAATGAACATGCATGTTTTTATTACCATAGGAAAAAGAGAAAACTACATTCATTCACCATTTGAGTAATTCTAAGTACTATGTTTTAGTACTTCATTACATTTAGCACAGAGGCTAAATATTACAGGTATGTATATAATGAAGGGAACATTTAAGAGGCTAGGAGAAGGCTCCCAGGCTTTACCTGCTTTCATGAAGGAACATATGAGACTAGTTTGCTCTTGTACCTCAGATGTCTCCTAAAGTAGCCCTTTTACACATCCCTCCTACAAAAGATCAACTTCCCTTATTCTAATCCCCACAAGCACCCTTTCATAAAACACAATATAAAGAATAATTTACAATTGAAAAATTTAAATGCAAGCCCAAATTTGTGTTTATATTTAAAAGACAAAACGACTCTATCAAGTGATTTAAAAAGGTCTCATAGTTTATTTTGTGCTTACTGTCACCCACTAACCAATATTTCATGGACAGACTCTCACTCACAGACCAAAACCTGAATAGGGAGGGACTCAGCACACTATCAAAAGAGCTGACAGGACTCATAAACAAATCAAAAATACAGATGAAACATTCGACCAATTACACATAAAGGCAGAGCCATTATAATACCTGAAAATTGTGAATGCACTACCGTAAGTGGGAAAACAGCTATGCAGATGATTAGTGCACCTTGGGGCATGCTCAGAGGCTCACTATGTTCACCAGAACACCATAAAATAGACGCAGGATTGAGGATCAGCAGAGGAGATGGGATTCTATGAACTGAGGTCAGAGGGAGTTATTTGGAGGGCTGGGCGGCTGGCTCTGGAGATGAAGGGCGAGTGACAAAGAAAGAAAATAGATGAATTCCACACACTAATAAATGTAAGACCTGGAGCCTCCATTATAGAGAATCCTCGGGGAATGCAGCCCTACAAACACCCTGATCTAAGGACTCCTCATCTCAGAACTGTGATGTAATATATCTGTAGTCTTTATGCTACAAAGTGTAACAGCAGTAAATCATGAAAGCAGGAACCACAAACTAATGCAAATCCTGTCTTTGGAAAGCGGGACTTTGTTGTAATCTTCAGACTGATTAAAGGAAGACAATGAATGAAAGAAGCACGAGGAACATGCATAATAATAATAATAATAATAATAATAATAATAATAATAAACAATAATAATAAACCTTCTAGGACCAGTGAGATGGGTCTGCAGGTAAAGATACTTGCTACCAAGCCTGATGACCTGAGTTATATCTTCAGGTTGCAGAAGGTAGAAGGAGAGGACTAACTTTCAAAAGTTGCCTTCTGACTTCCACACACCCACATACCACGAATGAATGTGATATTTTAATCACTGACTTCCTTACTTGACAGTTTTAAGGTTGTTTTGTTTTGTCTGTTTGAATTTTAAGTATGTCTCCTAATCCCCCCGCTGGTGATAGCTCAGAAAACCAGGAACATGGTAGGGACAAAATTTATAATCTTGGAGACTGACTCAAATTATCATAATATGATTGTCAAAGAATACATTAGCAGGGGCTCAGAAAAAAAATAAGAAGCATGGTATTGGAAAGAAGAGGAAAAGAAAAGTTTGTTTGACAGCAACAGAAACTTCAGCTGAATTGTTCCCTCAATTATGTGGAAACTAGATCAGTGACGAGCATAGATATTTACCTGAAGATATTTCTAAGCAAAGCCATGAAGAGGTGGCTTCATTTCTCCTGGCTATTTGTTTAAAAAAACATGTCAGAGGAAAGAGGTAAACAGAAGGAAGAATTATTAAGGTTAAAAAAGAAATGGAAATTGATAATTTGGAAAATTCTCAGCCTTCAAAGATTACTAAACATGTCCAAATTAAAATACTTGCTTTCAGGAAACCATGCTGGGGGATGTACAATCATTGCTTGCTTCTTTAAAAGACTGGTCACTCTAAAAGGTCACTCTAAGAGGGGAGATCTCACAGCCTGAAGAAATCAGGTGATACCCTCCCAGCCCCCAGCCCATGGCTGGCAGCTAGATTAAGAGACTGTTTTGTTTCGTTTCAGCTCCAAATTTATGGTTCTAACTGATACCTGAATCCTCCATGATCTTTAGCACAAAGGTTATCCTTTGTTGAAGGATTTCATAAACTGAAGGTGCCCTCGTTCTTTTTATGGCAATCCCCTGTCTTTCTGAGGCTCTCACTTTAAACTAATGTTCTAGCTTTACTTTTTTGTTATTCTTTTGTTTTGTTTTGTCTTGAGACAAGGTCTCTCTGGGTGACCTGGAACTCATTGTGTACATCAGGCCTGCCTCTGTCTTCTGAGTTCATGAATTAAAAGATATTAGCCACGATATCTGACCTCTTACTGAAGGTCCTCTTGAGGTTTTAATAGTAAGCCTCCCTTCCACTTTAAGGCCCTGTTAAGAGGCATTTAATGAATTATTGTTTCTTTTTAACACTTTTTCAACTCAAGGCTCAAACAGAGATACAAGGGCCTTTCTCCTAATAAGCCTCATTCCTTAAGGGTTATTATGTTTTTACTCCATTATCAAACCATAAGGCTCTTCATTTAATAAGAGAGGCAGTCTATTGTATGACCTTATGGCCTTTTGCTAGTCCCTTATATGAATGTACACTTTAGAGTATTCAGTAAGTAAAGAGCGCTGTGGAGAGCCTAGTCCTGTGACATGGGGTTCCCTTGGCCATTGTAATAGAGGCAATGCCGGTACATGAGGATATTGAAGAAACACTTTCTAGAGGAGATTCTTCACCAGAATGAATCATCACTGGTACAAATGAGAAACTAAGAGGTTCTGGAAATGGTTAAAAGCTTGGACTTAAAGGGTATACTTCAATGGGATTACTGCACCCCCTCAAATTTAACCTGTAGAAACTATGGTCACATATGCACAACAGTGATATCATCAGTGTTCCATGAAAAATAAATAATTCAAGGGGCAGATTCTCAAGCCCCAGAGGGTTGCTCACAGGACTTGCAATCTAACAACACTTGCCCAGAGGAAGCTCTACCCTTGAGGCTAGCAAAGTTTATTCTTATACTTCCTTACTTCTGGAATTGGAATATCTGTAACTAAGATTGTCTGTCTCTCCTACCAATTCATTTCAGAAGACCATGCCTTGCTCACTGGTGTAGAACAACTTTGCTTGACTTATCCCTAAAGGGCTTACAAGAAATTGGAGATTTTAAAGGAAATGAATTAAGTGAGATTTTGAAATGCAATTGAAGCTATAATGGTTGAGACTTTCAGTAACTTGGGAACTTAATGAAAATATTTCACACATGGGGAGGGTACAGAGGCTATCCCAAGTCACTGTGAATGATACACCCCAGTCCTCTCAAATCAGCTACCTTCTATTCACAGAAACTCTAAGTATAATACATTAAATAGCAAAAGGACTTTAAAATGCAATTAGGTTAAGAATATGCAAATGTAGAGCATTTTCTGGTATATTTGAGGAGGCTCAACGTAAGAGTCCTAAGAGGTTCGATCTCAGAGAGTGTACATGAATAAATCAGAGACCAGGAAAAGAAATGCACACATTCTACAATGTTGATCTCAAATACATTAGAAAGGGCACAGAAGGCAAGAGGATTCTAGAAGCTTGAAAAAGCAAGGACATGACTTTCTGCTCAAGTATCCAATGAGAATGCTCCACTGCCAGTGCCTTGACATTAAAATTTCTGACCTCTAAAACCATCAAACAATAAATCTATGTTGCTTGAAGCCATTAACTTGATGGTAATTTGTTAAAGCATCCAGCACAAACCAATAAAAATAGCCTCAAGCTTCATGTGGCATAATGAATCTCTGCAAATGCATCATAAAAAGTTCACATTTTCATATTGCAGGAACTTAAGGGTTTAGATCACAAAGGATGTGATTCATGAGACACTATGCATTAATTCTCAACACTTAAAATCCTGATGACATTCTGTGCTCTTGAAAGTCACGTCGTGGAAATGTATCAACCCCAAAATGGAGGAATCCCCAGTTTGCTTCTGAAAGTGAATGAGGAATGGCTCATTTGGACAATGAATCCAGTGTTGCAAATGAGGGTTCCCTTCAGCAAGGTCCCTCTCTTTAATTATCTCAACAATTTTATTTTCTAAAACCATCATATGAATAGTTGCCAAAAGCTACTTTAAATCATATAAGTCAATGAGACAGTCCACAGCTTGAAAAATAATACATACTTAGTAATCAGCATGATGGCATGATATATATCCTCTTTAAAGGCTTCTACAGTCCTCATAGGATCATGAAATTGACCCTAGAAACATATATGGTACCAAGCCCCTTACCTGTGTAACAAGAGGCTCCAACAGCCTTTCCACCGTGAGTGTCCGGATTTCCAAACTCTTGGGATCCCATTTTAAAATGATAGGTGAAGTTGCTGAAGTCATGCTCCCTGCAGAAACATATGGCATCCATTAGAAAGAACATTCAAGGACATATGCTTTGACCATGGTATTCAAAAGGAGTACATCACCCAAACCCAGAAGATATTTGAAGATTGTTTTAGGTCCAACTCTGAAAATTTAAGGATGGGAAAACCAGAGCCAGTACTGTGTGTTGTGAAATTCTTGGATTTGAGATATTTTGGAAGGTTCCTTAGCATTCCGGTATACATCAGGACGTTACAGATGAGACCTTTAGGGAATGTAATGTTAGAATTCCAACCAGAATTCAGCTCAGACCATAATACCTGCAAGCAGACCTTCATTCACAAATACTGGTATGGTAGCCTACTTGGGCCATATTTATGAGTCTCTAGCTAAAAAGCTTCCAGGACTGGATTCCTTATCTGCTGTTCTGGTTCACTTTCCATTGCTATGACTAAACACTATGACCAAAGACAACTTGAAAACAAAAGCATTTACTTCATCTTATATGTTATAGTCTGTCATCAAAAGAAGTCAAGACAGGGATGCAAGGTGGGGCCTTGAAAGAGAAACCACAGAGGAATATTGATTACTGGCTTGCTCTTCGTTCGTTTTTTCACTAGCTTTCTTATATAGCTCAGGATCACCCCCCCCACCCCCCACAGCAACACCAAGAGTAGGCTAGACTATGTCACATCAACTAAACATCAAGAAAATGCCCCAGAGACATGACCTGGGGTCTATCTGATAGGGACAAGTTTACAGTTAAGATTTCCTCCCCCCAGGTGTATCATGGAGACAAACAAGATTAACTACCACAGCAGGGGATGTGAGAGGCCATCAAGGGGAATGAAGGTAATCAAACATCCTACTTTTTCACCCTTTCCCTGCTTGCTGCTTTGGAATCAAAGAGCCTGGCTTCAGTCTCTTGTTATGAAACCACCTCTGTCCTTAGAGAGCTGTAAGTAAAGGTCTATGCTTCTGCCTCATATGATATGATTTCTTTCTTCCTAGCCCCTACCATTCTGTCTGTCTCTGGTGCTGGGCCTTCAACTCTTTTCAGAGGCCCTGCCATGTTAGTGTCTTTGTCTGTCTGTCTATGATATGAATAACTCTTCTAATAAACTCTTTATCCACAACAATGTGTCTCAGTGTCCCTCTTGAACCCACATCCAAAAAAATTTGAGACCCTGATACCACAGAAACATTCCATTCATTTAGTGTTTAGTATGTCCTCATCTGCTATTTTCAGATAAAGGCCTGGATCTTGACCTTATGCAACTTCTGTTTTAAAACTAAAGATAGCCAAATCAGAGAATTATGGGTTGGTGTGACAAACATCAGGAGTAAACACAGAACTGGAAGAATCAAGAAAGTGACATTATAGCCAGAATGGAAAGACATACAAAGAAAAACTGTGAATAAAGTATATTTGTTATGATCACCAGAGGCATGACCCCAAGGCATTACAACAGGTCACTTGGCTGTTATCTTCTTAATTGAAACCTTAGGATATCATACACTTTGGGGCAATAATTTCCAGCACTTAAATAGGACAGGTATTTTATAAAGGCAGCTATCTCTGGAATCACAGTAATCGTCATGGTTATATATTTACCCCACAAAATGAGTGTCTGATAAGTCTATTTATCCCTAAGTCAATCCACTCTCACTTAAGAACAACAGAGTCAGAGGTAGCCTCCTCTCCAGTCTCCAATAGGTGACCATAAAATATGACTCTGGCCTCAAAAATTAAATTATACATTCTATCTAGGGTGTGTTACTCATCGAGAAAATGCTGAATATATTCTGACATATAAGCACCAGACAGGCAACCTTAGATTGTAGAGTCTGAATCTGAATTATTTGTCTGAATACCACCATAAATCAAACTGTTCATGGTTGCTTTCTTCTTTTGAATCAACATCACAACTCAATTCCATCCTCATAAATCAATACAGATGATTATTTCTAGCCAATGCAAAGAAGGTCTCCCACAATAGGCCCCATGATGAAGTACTTCTTCACCAGCCTTCCTTCCTACATCCTACAGCTAGCTAATTGTTTGCCAAAAAGACCCAACCAATTTGCTCAAGAAAAATAAGAAAAGGCAAAGGCAGTGTGCTGGTATTTTATCTCTCTCCAAATGCCATGTTCTAAATAAACTGAGCACAGGGATCCAAGTACACAGATTTAGAGCTGGGTTCCTTTACAACAATAATAGCTGGCACTCCCATGCTGCTGGTGCTCAGAAACGTGCCGACACTTTACAATTTCCCCATTCACACTAGCAACTGCCACAGGCAGTGCTGACAAGCAGGGAATTCTGCGGCTGGGCATGGGACTTCTCCTGCTGGAGCTTGGTAAGGATGCCAGAAGCTTCCTGCATATGTTTTGATACTTTTTGGTTGCACTGATAGTGTTACCAAATTTGGTGTCATAGCCTGTGCCCCAAGAAGCCAAGTTCAGCCATCTGTCCTCAAGAAGCCAATCAAACACCCAAGTTAACAGCATAAAGCAGCGGGGGTGGGGGGGTGAGAGGGTGGGAGGGGGTGAGGGGGGGGAGTGACTTGATCAAGGAAGCCATGTTAGCAAGAGGGACAAAGAGATCCAGTGACCCTCTTAAGTCCATCTTAGGATTCTAGGGATTCTGAAGTGAGGCTAAAGTGTAAGTAGCGAGCCATGGATATCCACATCTAAGCAGTCCAGGTGAACGAGTGGCCCCACCCACCTTTGTCCATCATTGCCTGAACTTCAGTTTTATTCTGTAAGGTGGCCTGACAATTTGTTAGAACTATGTGAAAACTATTTCCAGAACTCTGACTAGTGACTTTCCTTCTCCCATCATGAAACTCCTGGGGAAATTCCCATTTCTTTGGGGTTTCATTATCTCCATAGACTGATTGTCAGATTTAGAGACACAAGAGTCTCCTTAAAATATCATAAGTGATTTTAATTCAGCAGTTAGCACCAAGTCCAATACCTGGAGAACTAGCCTGAAAACTGTTTTTCAAATTCTGACAGGACACTTAATGGCTAAGTCTTGTGAGAAAGCCAGATGAGTAGTGCTGAAGTCACTTTTATATGGTGCTGAAGTAACCATGAAAGACTAAGGAGAGAAGCTAGGGTAAGTGCTCAGCCAGTAAAATGTTAACCATGAGGACTTAAGTTTGATACCCAGCAGCCATCTAAAAAGTCAGGCATAATGACTTGAGTTTGTTATCTCAGAGTTGGTGGAGTGGAGGTATGTAGATCCTAGGGAATTGCTGGTCAGACAGCCTAGCTCCATTGAACAGCTCTAGGTAAAAGTAAGAGACCCTGCCTCAAAAAATAAACAAGGTGTGTGGTGAGGTGGAGAAATACTCAGATATTAAGTGTTTATTCCTCTTGCAGAGGACTGGAATTAATTTCCCAGCACCTACATCAACATCAAGCATTTTACAACAGCCTATAACTCCTGTTCTAGGGAATCTGAGGCTCTCTAGCATTTTTGAGTTCTTGCACATGCATAGTACATATAAACTAACGCACCTGCACACACATTCGCATAAAAATAACATAAAACTTCTAAAAAATAAACAGGATTGCAGCATCTGAGATAAATGTCAGGAAAGCTGTTCCCTAGCCTCCATATGCATGTGTACAAACACATGAACACATGTCTGCACCCTCACCTATATACCCCATGGCCCACACAAACTAGATAGAGGATTTCCTTTGTAAGATGGGAATGCTAGTTATATAAGTTGGCAGATGAAGGAAGGCACACAGAGTCCTTTAGGAGTGTTCCAATATAGAACTTTATAAAGTAACACAGAAAAAAAAAAACACTGGGGTGAGAACCAAAAATGTTGGCATAGTCACCTCAGAGCCACTGATGTGGCTTCAAATAAAAAAGAGAAATGCTCCTGAGCAGAACTCTAAGCTTTCTATGACCCCAGAAGCAGAGTTAGTCACAGCCCAGTCCTGAAGGTCACAGGACTAACATAAAAGAAGAGTTGCTTGTCAAATCACTCAGTGTATTCCCTTAGAGATAAACCTCAATCATTTCTCAGCCACATAGGTCATATTCAGTCACAAAAAAAAAAACCTAGAAAAGTTTACATGTTATGAATTCATTAAAAAGGAACTGTAACGATGCTTTTCTCAAGCATGCTGTCATTACTGGAGAGGTTAGAGTTGAAGCCTGTCCTTGGCTGTCCTATCAAGCTGGGGGCAACCACCTGTCCTCAAAATGCAAATTAAACACAAGCATTATAGAGAACACATAAAAGGGAAATGTACTCAGTGTGATGAAACCAGGGTAAGGTGGTGGAGAACAAAGTGGCCGCTACCTCAGGTCCATCTGTAGTCTGCTATCATGAGAGTTAGGTTCGAAAAAGAGGACAAGAAGTTTGCACCCCTAAATAGTTACGGTCAAAATGTGGTTCTGCCCATCAGCATTGTCTGGACTCCAATCTCTCCTGCAAGCTCTTTTGACAAGTTGTCAACACTGTGTGAAATCTCTTGTAGAAGGCAAGTTCCAGCTCTGGCTGGTACCAGGCTTCAGCTTATTGCTTCTCCCAACAGGAGAGTCCTGGAGAAATTCCAGTTCCATGGGGCACACTATCTCTTAGTCTGGTAGCCAAATGGACAGGCAAGAGTGTCTTTGCAGAATATCTTCAGCACTGCCAAGATGCTTGCACTGTTTGCTATAAAGTTAAAAATCAAAAAGGAGGAAACCCACCTGTACACTACTATCTTCCCACCACTTGCCGTATGACCACATTTGGAAGTAGAGGTAGAGCTGTGCTGTGGGATGTCTTTCTCTATGCTACGAATATGTTTTATTACCATCGGTTAATAAAAAAAAAGCTTCTTTGGCCTATAAGAAGGCAGATAATAACCAGGAGGGAAATCCAAGCAGAGGTACAGGGAGAAGAGGGCAGAGTCAGAGAGATGCCAACAAACCTCCCAAGAAGCAAGATGTAAAAGTACTGGTAAGCCATCGACCATGTGGAGATAAATAGATTAATAGAAATGGGTTAATTTAAGATGTAATAACTAGCTAGTAATAAGCCTGAGCCATAGGCCAGACAGTTTATAATTAATATTAAGCCTCTGAGTGATTATTTTAAAAGCAGCAACAGGACTGTGTGGCCAGGATGGGACAGAGAAAAATATCCAGCTACAGAGCTGGGTCCAGAATGTTACTATTTGAGATTCCATTGGGCTAGCTCTGAAGAGAACTTAGAAGAGCCAACCACTGAGCCTCTGATAAAGGTAAGAATTTTCTTCATCTTTAATACTGCTGTAACCCTGGCAATATGCAATTTCTACAATAAACATGTCTGCCTTGCTATTCTGAGTACCATTGCTTTATACAATATCTACTCTCCTTGTATTGAAACACTTGAAGAGAGAATGTATGGCCAGTTGAAATGCCACGAAACAATTAAAAAATTATTGTTTGGTGATCATGCCCATAGTCTTCTAGGTTCACCAATTGATCTCTGCCCCTAGAGTTCTAATGGGCACAGAGAAAGACACGGAAAACATGAATTAAGCAGACATACCCATCCTTTTGACATTGTATTATCTATAAAGTACCCATTGTAGAAATGCATAATAAAGTAATCAAAGTTGACATTAAAAAATCATGTTTCCATAAGTTAGTAAGTTTATAACTTAGTGTTGAACATCTTTATCCAGGGCAAATGGGACCTGGATGCCATGGGTTGGGCATGCCTGTAAAAAATTAGTATAGTTAGTACATGGGAATTGACAACTGGGCATCTGGTCCATGATACATTCAATGTGGCTGACTCCTGCTGAGGACATCATCCTACTGGGACATTCAATATTTATAATGGATCTGTCCTGGTTTTGTTTTTCTGCTGCAGTGAAAAACATCTGACAAAAAGCATTTTGTGAAGAAGATATTTTATGTGAGCTTACAGGTTATAGTCCATCATCAAAGGCTGCCAAGTCAGGAACTCAAGCCAAAAGCCTGAAGGAGAAACCACAGAGGAAGGCTGCTTACTGGCTGGCATCCAGACTCAAAGTCAGCTACACTTCTTATATAAGCCAGGTCTACTCCTCTATGAGTGAAAATACCTAAAATGAGTGGATCCCTCCTATATCAATTAGAAACCAAGAAAATGCCCCATAGACACAGTAACAGTCCAGACTGATGGTGGCAATTCTTCAGGTGAAATTCCTTCTCCCGGTGCATCATGTTGACAGCCATGATTGGTCATCTGATAGGGAATCACACAATTCAGGGTCTTTTAATGTAGACTGGATGTTGGGGTTTTGTTTTTAACTGTTATTTTATTTATTATTATTGCTCTGTGTGGGATTTCAGGCACATGGCTGCCATACGGCCTGTGTGGAAGTCAGAAAACATTCTCAAAATTGGTTCTTCCTCCCACCCCAGGTTCCGAGTGTGGAACCCACATTGTCAGTGCTTCACAGCCAACTGTCTACAGTAGTTTCCTACCTGGAAATCCTCCATTGTACTGCTGCATTCAGCCATGACAGTCAAGAAAGAAGGACCAGGGAAGCTGTGCCTCCAGCCAGGCTGCCATGCTTAGTTACAGCAAGCCTGAACAGGCAACCTCAGAAAAATTGTTGTGGTGAGATAGACCATACTTATTTTTATACATCACAAATCAGCAAGACTTTGTCATGGGTGGTTATCCAGCAGCTTGCTAACACAATGATGTCCATAAAATTTTTAAATTAATGCCTGGCAATGATTCATTTTGGGAATAATGTCCAATCATTTGTCTTTCCTTAGCCCCAGATTCCTCAAGTAAAAATCACACAGAATCACATGTATTTCATAAAATCGCTATTAAATAACTTAAGGGATAGGATGCATACCAATATTTCTGGAAACATTAGTTATTTTTACTAATAGTAATTATTTTCCCAAAATATAATGTGTTTTCATCACCAAAGGAATAGGAAAACATATACTCAAAAGAGACTCATCTAGCAAGACCAGATCTCACAGTGTGGGGGATAGAGCCCTAGCACCATATGCCTGTGAACAATATGCTCAACATATATGTTTGCTTAAGCATTTCTGTAGGTAAAACAATAGCATATACAATGAACATAAAGCTCTGAAATGTTTAAAAAAGTGAATATCAAGATGACAAGGCTGCCTTCCTTCCTATATTAGAATTATAGAAGCCCAAGAGAAAGCAATCCATTTATTATCTGAGATGATTTTCTTCTTAACAAGTATCAAATTGTATATCCATAAATGGTGACCTCATAGCCCATCTGGTAATCTTCTTGATAAATGTGGAATATCTATAGTGGTAAGGAAGAGGCTTTCATCAGCAGTTCTTTGTCATTCACAAGAGAAAAGTAAAGCTTAAGAATAACTCAAAGGCAGAAGGAGAAGAGATTCCTGTCAGCAGCGAGGGTCAAATGCCTTGTTTCCACGATGGCAGTGAGGGCCACGTGCCTTGTTTCCATGGATGGAGTCCTAACCAGAAAAATCCATCTTGAAGTCAACTTCTCCAGGGTCTCCTTTCAAGTGTCTAATAGGTTAATGATATGCATCATTCCTTGTAGGTATCCACTTTACAAATCCTCCTGGAAGTTGCCCTTGAACCCCTGACTCCCTCCCTTTCTTCATTCTACTGTTCTTTTAATCATCTCATTGCTTTCTAATCATCTAAGTGCCTGCCCCAACCTGCTTTCCATTATGTGCCTCTGTTCAGACTCAGATCATCAAGTCTTTCTGATCACAAATGCCAATAGAGAATTCCACAAAACTGTTTATAGGACAGGCTAGCATCTGCTGATGTGTAAATTCAAATGAAAATAAAGACAGATAATATCTATTATTATCCTTATTAGACAGATGTGACCATAACTACCTTCATAAATATTTGGAAGAGTGAGTTTATTAATTTAAGATTCTGGCTGTCATCTAGTAAACAAGGATAGTAACATTTTGTTGCAAATGGATTTGTTTTGAAAAATCAATGGAATCATTGTAGGTACAAAAATGATGTATTTTCTTCTTTGAGGTACTTATAGGAATTTCATCCTAGTCATCAAGATATGTACTGGGATATGAGTGAAACTGGAAATTTGGCAAGACAAGAGCCTGAAAACTCAGACTTTAATGAAACATGGAAAAATATGTAAGACAACACCTCTCAAAGTTTTCAGCTTTCCCTAGAAGCTGGAGAATGCATCATATATGGTAATGCAGAGAATATTAACATACAGGTTAATATAGATAATGCAATATATAGGTTAATGTAGTGAATGAAACAAATAGTTTAATGAGATGTTGGTGTTACTACCACACATTGTGAAAGGGGAAACTGAGGCACAACACAGTTAAAGAAGTATCTCATGGCCATAAAATTTCAACCTTAAGTGTCTTGATTTTACAGTTTATGTCCCTGAGCCCGGTATGTGGCCCTAGAGAAGAATCCGGAGCTGCTGACTTCCACTCTACCCGGTGCTATTTGAAAGATTTGAGGGTCCCTTCATCGTTGCCGGATAATATTGGAGAAACGGGTTCTTGGGTTCTTAGTCTCATCAATAAAAGAATGTAAGAACAAACTCGAGAGAAACATGAGGATAAATTTATTAGAGTTAAAAACAAACTTAGAAAACAATAAACAAACCCAGCAGACAAGCTGTAACTCTTGTCAGCTATCTGGAGAAGAAAAATGGAGAAGAGAAGGAGAAAAGAAAAACAAACAAACAAAAACTAGTAGCTTCTGAGGTAAGCCAGTGTGGAGGGTAGCTACATGGTGGACAAGAAGGGACACTTGTTCGGGGAGGGCAGCTCTAGAGAAACACTGAAAAACCCAAACTACTGGAGACACAGCATGCTTCGGCTCTGGCTAGTAGCCAAAAGGAAAAGAAAAGTAGGAAAAGGAAAAGCTACTCCTTCCTGAGTCAGGGCTCACAAAAGCAAGGAGACCCAGCTAGGTATCATGGTATCTACAAAACTGTGTGAATGCATGGGTGGGGGTTCTAGGGAGGAATATTACATTGTTTCGTTAAAGGACTAATTATTATTCCTATCTCTTTTACAATTTATTTTTATGTGTATGGGTGTTTTGCATGCATGTATATCAGTCCACCACAGGCCTGCTTTTAGCTCACTGAGGCCAGAATAAGGAATAGGACTCCCTGGAAGGGAAGTTACAGGTGGGATGAAGCATCATGTAGGTGCTGAGAATCAAACCTGGGTCCTCTGGACGAGCAGCCAGTGCTCTTCACCACTGATCCATCTCTCCAACTTTCCTCCCTTGTCTTTAGCATAGTTTAACATAGCTGCCTTCCTGACAGTGGTCCCTTAGACAGATGACTGAACTGCTTATTTGGATTAACTCTTAAAGAGGAAGACATTGGCTTGTCTGCACCTATTGCTAGATTCCATATTGCTATAACATTCTCCACTCTGAAGAAGTAAACCTCACATACTTTAAGAGATGGTCGAAGTTGGGGCATAGATATGACCCATTTTTAAAAGAAAATCTAAGAGACCTACATTCTAAAGCTGTTCACTAGAAGGGGTTAACGTCTGGACTGGAATTTTACTTCCCAGCATCAAGCATGGCCTACAGACAAGGTGTTCACTTAGGAGGTAAGAAAACAGAGCTCCCTTCCAGCATTTCTGGTAAGAGAACTGGGAACATTTTGAAACTGCTGCTTTGAGGGTTTCTGCCCTGAGCTGCCCATCTAGTCTGTCTTCTGTTCTCAACAATGGCTTGATATCTTGGGACTGTGAAGTTCCTAAGAAGAGATTCCAGTGAAATGCATCTGAGCCTTTGACCTCAGTCAATAAGAGACAATAAATGGAGGTTCCTACTTGCTTTTTCCTTAAAACTCCCCTGGGGGAACGTTCATACACAGATTGTTAGGACTCTTGAGAGAGTGTTTCTGATTCACTAAAGTTAGCTGGGTTTGAGCACTTGTGTCAAGCTTCCAGACCCAGGTTCCACACCTGGCTAGAAACCATTACGAGTCATTAAGATAATATCATATCATCACCAGATGCCTTTGATATAACACCTCCCCTTATATAGGGACTATAAAAAGGGGTTTTCTAATTATGTTATTCAGAATACTGTAATACTTCTAATTTGTTAATAAAGGAAAGAATTTTTCATACTAAAGTATCTTTTTCAAAAGGTTTTTGCTATAGGCGAGGCTAAGGTGGTAAAATGTACGCTGACCCTCAGCAGACACCTGTGTTATAGTGACAGTGTATTTGAGTGGAAGCCAGAGAGGAAGGATGCCTGGCATGCTTCCTGATGGTACTCTGAGCTGGAGATGGTCAGATTCAGCATAGCATAGGGATGTCCCGCTTATTTTTCCCTGCAACCTCTGCTCATTTTAAACACACGTCCTCTTACTTTGACAATAAAGTGTCCTTTGCATAAAAACCATCACAGTCCTCTACATAATAACCATTCAGAGCTCTGGATCAGTGAACTGAAAGGTGACCTGAGAAGCAAGTGGTTGCTGCAATTATAGGATCTGTCACCATGCCCATTCAAAATTGAAATAATGTGCAATTTCAAAGTATTCTTTGCTTTGTCGTGGGGGAAAGGAGGCAGGTAATCTGCTACTGTTAAAGTGAGGTGTAACACTCCCCCCTGCCCAGATAGCTAAGTGTCTGCAGGTCCTCTGTTAATGGCAAAGCTATAAGTCTTAACAAAATGCTAAAAGAATTCTACAAAGCAAAAATAACATTCTATGTAATAACATTTCATGTCAAAGCTTAAATGCATGCTAAGAAATGCCTTAATGACATGAAAAAAATAAGGTAAAAGGAATAGAATTATTGTATCTTCATTGGTGCCTCCTTTTTTTTTCTCTTGAAGTGAGAAAATAGGAGAAGAAAGCTACACACTCTCAAGCCTTTAGTTGACAAGGTAAGACTAATAGTTTATAATCTAGAGTTTCATGATTCAAAGAAATACTTATGTGCTTACCTTGCTTTGGTGCCTTTCTGATGAGATGTTAGACTTTGAATAGAGAACTCACAAATTCTGAAGCGATTTCTCAACTTAATAAAACTTTACTACTCCTGAGTATCCTAATAGAAAGACAGTAATCTGAAATTGAAAATGAATTCTACTATCAGTCTAGTTCGTTTCCTGGCTTCTCATTGCATCGAGAATCTTATTTGTATTAATATTGGAAGCACAAACAAAATCTTTTCTTGCAGTATGGCTTTCTTTCCATTTGTCTAGGAATGCATATGAAATACAGGTAGTAGCATCTACTTCTATATGATGTCGTACGTACACCACACGTACGACAGAGGTTCTTATACCAAACCAATTGACTGATGGTTAACATGGGCCTTATCATGCAATTCAGATCATACAACCAAAATTCCTATTACAAAACCAAAGTCAGAGCTATTAGTATTCTAGATAACATATTTTGTGGAATTATAGTTAAGGTCCAATAATAGCTTCAAATAAATTAATCAGAGCCTAACTTCTTTAGGAATTAACCTATTCACCGTCCCTCTAACCTTCCATAAATTAGAATTCCATGTGCACCAATTATACACTCTAATCTCCCACATTCATTTCAATGTAATCAATTCAATATAATCACAGCATTCATATTTCAGAACACAGCAGAAAACCTGCCGAACGTCCCCTGTTATCTTTGGTTTCACTATATAATTCACACAAACTAATTGCCAGAAACGTTCCTTTAGAGAGAACTTAAAACATTGCTTAATTCTCTTCTCCAATAAGGACTCTTTATAACTATGTCAACACTCCACTTTCTGACATGGAACGACTGGGTCATACTTCTTTTACATGGTCGTTGGTTCCAATTTGGATATGACAACATGATAACACATGGTTTCTGGCTCTTCCCAATATTCCCAACTGGGACAGCTTCTGCCCCTTCACACAGACAAGCACAGAGTTGGCCATTAGTTAAAAAAAAATGCTATGGGTATCAGGGAATCAGCTTTACCAAGTTAAGCCTTGGAGTGATATGTAAATATTATGTCATGAGAGAGTGTGTGTGTGTGTGTGTT
Organism: Peromyscus aztecus; assembly: GCA_902168405.1. Classification (NCBI taxonomy): domain Eukaryota; kingdom Metazoa; phylum Chordata; class Mammalia; order Rodentia; family Cricetidae; genus Peromyscus; species Peromyscus aztecus. Next base: position 30,908 of record CABHPQ010158926.1, read on the forward strand.
TGTGTGTGTGTGTGTGTGTGTGTGTGTGCATGTTCACGCCAATGCACATGCGTGAATTCTCCTGCATGTGCACATGTAAGGAGTGTTAAAAGAGAATGTCTCAATTCTTATGAATACAAGGTATATTTGACTCAATAGTATACTGTAGATTTCACAGCCAGGTGGTGATGACGCACACCATTAATCCCAGAATTTGGGAAGCAGAGCCAGGGGGATCTCTGTGAATTTGAGGCCAGCCTGGGCTACAGAGTGAGTTCCAGAAAAGGTGCCAAAGCTGCACAGAGAAACCCTGTCTCTAAAAACACCAAAATAAATAAATCAAACTGTAGATTTCACTTGTATGATAAAGTAAACTGATGAGTAAATAAGATTTTCAACACCAATGGCTTCCTGTTCTAAGCACATAAGTCCCATCCTATAACACATCACATAAATATAAAGCCTTCTGACTCTTCCTTAGTTCCTTTATCTACACATTATTGTTATCTATTCATTCGGTACATATGTATTAACTGCCCAAGGCAAGCAAAGTCCTACAAGGTTGTAATGGAAACATCAAGGTGAATTATACTCACATAGTTTTGCCTGAGATTTGTTATCATCGGGTGTTTTGATGGTTGATATTCCCTGTCACCTTGAGAGAATTTAGAATTACGACTAGTAAGCAAACCTATGAGGATGTCTGTGGTAAGGAGATTCCTAAAGAGGTTGAACTGAGATGGGAGGATGACCTCACATGTGGGTGACACCACTCTCTGGGCTGCAGTCTTAGATTGAACACAAAAGGAAATGCAAGCTCTGCACTGGCCTTCATTGTTCTCGGCTTTCTAATGACAAATACCATGTGTGCAGTCACCTCACTTTCCCTGTATGTATCCAGGTCTTCCCTGCCATAATGGGCAGTCCTCTCATACTATATGCCCAAACAAGCTCTTTATTACATTTCTTTCATTGTATATTTTATCTCAGTAACAGAGAGATCAATTAATACCAGAGTAAAAGCAGAATCACTCGAGAGATGGGTTCTCACAGAGAGGGCATATCTGGGGCCAGTCATCCCAGAAGATGCCAATCCTTATAGGCAAATAGTACATTTGGAGCATACAGAGGACAGTCAATCAAAGGCACTTCCACATTTTGAAGATATCTATGGAGCTATGTTGAGTAGATTGTTTATACACTGCTTAACAAAGTAATGGATAAATAATAAATGCCCCTCTGAGTTCCAGTCAGGAAACCGTTAAAAAATCAAAGAGATAACAGTATGAGAAAGTCTGTCAAATAGCTCCAGGGAAGGAAGTTTAAAGAACTCAGTAATAATAAATATAATGTTATAGAAAAATGAAGATATTTCATTAGGACTTATATTGAATAGCAAAGTGGTTGTGAGGATACTTCATTAGTACATAATACCTTGCATTTTGGAACAAGCCAAAGTGGATTATCATATTGTATTTTTTAAAGTCAAATTAAATCCACAGATATGCTGGTGACTTAATAAGGATTTAGGTTGCAGAAACTCACAGGGATACAATTTAAGCCTGATGCCCCTGCTTTCTGCAGTTTCTCCTGGCCTAAAGCAGCTTGTTTGCTGAACTGAATATAAACACATAGCCCTTCTCTATACAATGGCAAGCTATGACAAATGGCAACTAGTTTTCCTGAACAGAGCTAGCATTGACCCTTCCCATTGACTGACAGGAATTGAAAGGTCACAATACATTATGACAATTATATTTGTTTAGCAGTGTTTTACTGTGAGGATTGATATTTCAACACCAGCAGTGCTAGCATGCCCACTGCTAAATTGCCTTATTAATCTTGAGATTCTTGTGTTTAAAAGAGAAACAAATAATAATGTAAGTTTCCTTCTGGTCATCTGAAGCATTTATTTTAGTGTGTATGAACCTAAAAATGCCTTAGGAGATCAGCTTCTGTAAATAGAAAACAAGATCGGTTCCGTTGCATTTAGGAAATGTAAGAGTCTGTTATGGCTGTGCATTTTGAGGGAGTTAACACTTTTCAATAAATTCATGATGTTTATATTTGGCAGTAATAGAGAATACATTGATGACTGCTTATCATTGACAAAGCTTATCATCCTTTCTAATAGTTGCACATGGTGTCATCAAATTCTGGTTGTGCTAGAGTTGAGCAGGAGTCCAGGATCTCCTTGAGTGATGTGCACACAAGATGGCAATGCAGGGGAACTAGCAGGTGCATCATGCTCTTTCCTGGGCAGTGACCCAATGCTTCTTTTCAGGGGCTGCTTTATGTGGTCTTTTCATACTTCAAAGCCAATGTGACAGGACCCCAATTTTAATGAGAAGAAATAAAACTCAAGATTTAGAGCCACTTATCTGAAGTCTAATAAAATTTAATCCAAATTTGTTCAAAATCTGTGTCTTTCCAGTACATTTCTCAAAATGTAACCAAAAGTTCTTGCCAAATACTAATAATTTGAGGAGGAATATAGACCATTCCCTTAAGCTTCTCAAAAATAAGTGATTCTAAAATACTCAAAGTTACCTAAGGTAACTAAAGTTTGTGTACTTTTTCTAAACTTTTAATCTTGTTAAAGAAAGCTAGACTTTCCAAAATAAAGATTTACTTATTTTTTTTTATTTTGTTTCTGAGTGTTTGCCTGTATTTATATGCACCATGTAGCCAGAAGAGGGAGGTAGATTTCTGTGGAACCGGATCCACATGATTTTGAGCTACTATGTGAGTGCTTGGAACTGAGTCTTGGTCCTGTCTAAGAGCAACAAGAACTCTTACCCACTGAGCCCTCTCTCCTGCTCCTAGAGAAGACTAGACTTTCTTAACACCAATCCCTTGGTATTTCCTTAATTTCATAAGGGAAAACCTGCTAGGTCATATCTAATATGGAAGGCCTTTGTTTCATTTGAGGTATAAAAAATCTTCAACAAATAAGTCAAAACATGTGGGTATCATATCTCCATTCTTAGGTGACCAGAATCAACACAGAGAACGCATCTGAGGAACATTTATCAGCTTGTGTTTCTACCTTTACCTATTTTACAATTGTCTCTTGTAAGATCAGGCTTATTTCTTCATTTCTACAATTGATTCTCTCTTGCCTGTGATGTTATTTCACAGATACATCCTCTTCCCTGCAGCCTCATTTTTCCCCCTGGATCTTTCCAATCTGTGAAAGTCAGTGAAAGACTAAAATGTGCACACACACACACACACACACACACACACACACACACACTGCACTCTTCTTTCTATTCCTCTTTTGACACTCTCTGCTCTCTCTTCATAGCCTGCCTCCTGAGCAGCTAGTGTAATCCCTGTTCCATTTCCTCACTGCCTACTCATATTCCAGCCCACCACAATCTGGCTTCTGCCCTCCATTCCAAAAACATTATCCTTGCAATGTTAAAAATGATCCCTAGTGGCTTGATTGAATGGGCCCTATGTGACTTGCCAGCTCATACACTAAAGTCAGATTGCTGTGGAGATTATCATGATCCCTGGGCAGGGATGATAGGCAAATTCATGCAGCATTCCGTATTTTTACAGTATGAACTCATTTTGTTATATATATAGATATATATTTTGATGCAGAGCATATATTTGCATATAGAAAAAGCCTGGAAAGATGTATCAAATTTGAACAGCAGTTACCTAGGGTGATGGGATTTGGGATGACAAATTATACACATAATTATATATTTTTACTATATATATATATGTATATATATTCATGCTATTTATGTAATGATTACACATTCCTTATCTAAATAAAAAGAAATCTATCTCAAAATATCCAGGGTCCCCTTTCAGTTCTCATCTTATTTGCCCTCAGAGAAGTGTTTTGACAATTTAGTTCTATCCTTAGTCTCAAGGACACCATATTCTCTTGGTATTCCTCCACCTTCTTAGCATATGGCTCTCAGTTCTCTTTGAGGCCTCATTTTCTTTATCTCTCTCCTTAAATTTACCACCCTACACTCCATCACTGTCCATCTCTGATACCTATCCCTCAGATAGTCGCTTTCTTAACTCCTTCCTGTTCATGGATTACCTGATTTCAAAATTCCCAAAGCTCTTTCTCTAGGCTCAGGTCTTCTGTATCAATTCTAGATGCCTATATTCAACCATTAGCTAAGCTTTCAAGTGCTTAAAATGAACTCATTTTTCCCATGAGTTTGGTCCAAATCTTATGATTGCACATCAATGGATAGATTCACCTTTTTATGAAAATCAAATAAAAATGTGACAGCTGCCTTTGGTTCCTTTTTGTCACTGTCTACACCAAACAAATTGGTCACCCATCACAAACTATAGGTATATAGATCACAGTCCTAACTTTTCTCCATAATCTCCCACATTAACCTAAGATTTCACCATCTCTTCTTTATTGAAACCATTCCTTGGCTGTTCATGTCATGTTCAATCTTATCCACCCTGCCTCCTCTTTCTCTTCTCCAACAAGGATGGTTTTCCTAATCACAAATTACATCATGGTGCTGTACTATTTATAAAGTCTCTTACAGTCCTTATTGTCTAAACATGTAGTTGAAGATCTTTTAGCTGTCCCCCCAGGACAGATTCCATAGTTAATACTCATCTACCTTGCATCTTCAGTCTTTCTGAATGCCAGACCTAGTGACCTGCAAGCAGCTCTCCCAACATCAGTCTTCCTTGCCCATGAGCCATTTTTCATCAACCCTGCAAGGAAAGTCCATCCATATTTCCTTACTTGCCTCATTCTCTATCATCATTCAAGCCCCAAGTCTGCTCATTTCATGACCTGTCCAGGATCATCTTCTTTCGAAAAGTACTTCATGCTTCCCATTGGGGGAGGGGCATAAGTCACATCCTATTTTAGTTGTTAATTCTGTTATCTTTTATACCTGAATCCTGGGATCCATGAGGACAAGACTGTGTATTTAATTTGTTTGTAATAAACAGAAATGATGAGCAAAAGGGTATCAGCCACTTCCAAGATCAGGCATTAAGGGAAGAAGTCAAAATACAATCACTTGAACAAATTTCCCCACAACATATTACAGGCAGATTCTTCTAAAGCAGTGATTCTCAGCCTTCCTAATGCTGTGACCCCTTCATACAGTTCTTCATGTTGTGATGAACCCAACCATAAAATTATTTTTGTTTCTACTTCATAACTGTATTTTTATTACTTTTATAAATCATAATGTGTGTTTTCTAATGGTCTTATGCAACTTCTGTGTAAGGATCATAAAACACCCAAGGGATTGCGACCCATAGGTGAGGACACTGCTCTAAGGAAACATAAGACACAGAGGTTCACCTAAGAATATTCGTTTAACACTAATACTGTCAGATTATGGAGCTCAAAGTTAAAAAGAAAATCCTCCCTGGGGAGCAGGAAGGAAATTTCAGAATTTGACTCAGAGCCATCACTACTGAAAGCATGACTTCTTTTAAGCAGTCATTTTGCTATGGGAATGTCATGCTGTAAAGTAGATTACAATGTATACAGAGGTAGGAAAATCAGGTATTAGTTACATCTCTCTTTACCCATCATCCATGAGCTTGCATGGGCAAATCACCTGCCTATATGAAATCAGAGGGCAGAAGAATTTTGAACCTAGCAGTACTAGTTGATTTTCTGGATTCCTGTTAGCATTAAAATAAACAATTGCAGTATTTCAATGAAACTATTTTTCCACAAATTATCTTCAACAGTTATAATAAAAACCAGATGGATGCACACAAGGATAGCATGCACACATGGATGGTGTACATACATGGATATTATGCACACATATATAACTTCCTGGGACTTATTTGAGAGGTTCCTTATGGACCATTAAGGATTTTTTTAAGTGCACTTGTCTTTCATGCACTAATATTTATGATTTTAGCAGAGATGGGCACTGCTTATTTCTCCAATAATATTGAGTGATGCCCTGTAGTCAATTGATTGAATTTTGGTCCATGTTCTATTCTCCTCCCACTAAATATTTGAATTAACAGGAATGTAGAGATGGTTCAGTGTTTAAGAGCAATTGTTGTTCTTGAAGGGGACCAGAGTTCCATTCTCAATAACCATATGGTAGCTCACAACTTTTGTAACCCTAGTTCTAGGTGATCCACCAGGTATGCACCTGATGCTAGGTAGACAAAAGCAAGTTCATATGCACATTCATAAAAATAAATAAATAGTTTAAAGGGATATAAATTAATGAGAGAGTTCCTTAACTTGTAAAGAAACAGAGGGAAATAAACCACCTCTAATAGCACCCACAATAGAATTATAATTCAAGCATCATATGCTGTATATCACAAACCCCTTCCTCCACTCCATTTCAATGCCTAGCCAATGCACTCTCTTATCTTTAAAAACAGATTTGCTATACTTCATTCAAATATTGGCTATTCTGTGGTCTAACTCTAAATCTGGGTCTGGATTACTCCAGCTCAAGAAAGATTGAAATCATTATTCTGTGATAAATATGTAGACTTTTTTAAAATCTCTTAACTTAGATTTGAAATGTTACTCAATGAGACCTGAGATAGAGTATATTGGGTAGTTTGAACAAATACATTATTTGAGAATATATGCGTATATTGTACTCCTCTTGCACTGCTGTAACTATGTATGACAGTATTACATGTATATATGACAAAGAGGCAGTCATGACAATAGCTGAAGGTGATGGAATATCCTAAGCCAATAATAGATTTGATTAGCTATCATTGAAGCCACAGTGAGCCTTTAGTAACAATAGATATTATGTCTTATTATTTGTAGTTAAATCCCTTTAACTATTAGCATTTAATACTTATTTGTCAGTTTGCATTCTTTGGGCTAAAATCAGTGGTTTTGTGTAACAATGAAAAGAACTGGCTGGTAGTTACATCTGCATGGTACTGTATCTTTAAAATATAAAGTTTTATTAGTACACAGCTACTCTTATTTCCCTTTACAGAAACTTTGTATCTCTTCCTAATTTATGCCAGCAAATATCCAACTGGGGTAACATCACCCACTTTATTTCTCCTGGTGACTGTCATGAATCCCTACAGGGCTAAAGCTATTCAAAGTCACCATATCACAGAACAAAAATATCCATGCCCTCAAACCAACACTGATATCATTGCAAAATACCCATGCTCAATACAATAATCCTTAACATAACTGCATGTCATATCCAAGACATACTAATTCATTCACTGCACAGAGCACCAAGGCAACCAGTGGACTCAGAACTATAGATAATAGCACTTCTCTGTCTGGTGCTGAGATGCCACAGAATTAGCAAAAACAGTATTGTGGTATGGGAAGGCTGCATAAAGAAGGAAGCTGATGTGGAAAGGATATGCACTGTGGACTGGCTGGTCAGTTTATGAGACATGTACTCTCAGACAAACTCTTTTCACTGTCACAAATTAGCTAGCTCTAGGAAGAGCAGTCTGTCCAAGACTGGAAAGTTCCTAAGATATCAAAGCAACACAAAATACAGAAAGTTCAAAACATAATCCTGACTAAGCAAGCCTCCATTTTCAACCTCTCCTCCTGCTATTTTCCCTCAGTACCATGAGACAGGTGTGTTCAAACCATGCATACCTTCAGCACCTGCCTCCTGTTCTTCCTCATCCCACCTGGGTTATTCACAGCAGTCTCAATGTCCTTATGTCTGAGCCATGTGATACCCTGTCTTTTCCAACATTCCCCCTCAGCCACTAGCTATAGTAGCCAGATGCTACAGCCAGTAGCTAATCACCAGCAGCAGAGCCACAGCAGTTTCCTCTGTATTCTAACACTCCATCTAGGAGGAAGGAGGAGACTCATGCCAGCAGGAGGTAAACAAAGGTTCACGTGTATGATAACAGTAACTTGTAATATTCCCGAGTGTCCCCTACCCAACAGTATAAACAGGAGTCAACAATGGCTGAGGGAGGAGACACTGATCATCTAATCCACAAAGAAATCATACTGTATTACTACCTGCAAGTTGTGGGGAGAGCCCAAGGGCTGTGGTTTTCATGAGTCATCACCCATGATGTGGGCTTCTCTGCCATTCTATTTCTTTTTATGTGTCACCCTTGCTCCTTGTGAGTAACCCCTCACCCACGTTACCCTTCTTAATAACGCCAATAAGAACTCATTAGATTACCAAGATGAACATTGTCTGTCATGGGCTTTCTTCCTGGTGTGTGTCTGTATGTGTATTGTATGTTGTATCTCCCCAGAAACCCAACAACCAATGCCACCTCCAGAAGGCAATGCTATGCTGCTAGAGGTCCAGGTTTTCAGAAATTAAAGCAGATAATTAATCAAATTAAAGTTAAGTCCTTATAATATTAAATAAAAATTGATGCCCAGTATAGGACCAACTTTAAAATGTCTGGAAGGAAAGGAAATGCTTGCAAGAGCATCCACACAGGAGTTCCTCGTTCTTTCTTATAAACAGATGTTTTCAGCATAAGCTGGCACTGTGCCTTTTGAGTTATTTTTACATTTTTATTAAATATTTTAACGTTCATACTTTTTGTATCAAAAAGCCTACTCAGAAATTTGTCTTCTAGACAAAATTTATAGAAAAGAGAACTCTCATGGCATTTGAAAAACAGCCAGACAGCCACTGTGGCTGGTGTATAGCAGAAAAGATAAGGAAGGATGGGACTGGAGAATTGGGAAGGTCAGGTATCAGAAGAGGTCACACAAAGGGCAGGTAGAAGTCAAGACTTTGTTCTCAATGAACAGTGAGAAAAACTATGTGCCTCTGAAGCATCAGGTGAGGTGACTGGTAAAGTTACTTGGCTTTTATTATTTCTTTCACAGAAAGTATGGCTAGTCAGAGTTCTATTTCTGAAAGAAAACTCTTGAAGGAACAAGACCATGAAGAGTAGAAAAGAAGGTGAGGAGAAGTAAAGCTGTGGCCTAGGAGACAGGAATAAAAAAAAAAAAACAAAAAACCAAAAACCTACTGGGGAGGAAAAGGAAAATTAATGAGGAAACTTCTGAAGGTGAGAAGAAAAGCAAGAGTCTGAAGCTGTACAAAAGCTATGGGAGAAAAATTCCACCAGGAGAAAAAGATCTTAACAACAGCCTGAAGGATCTCATGGCGGAAATGAGAAGACATTCATGGAACTAAAAGCACTTGGCCTACGTTGCTTTGACAAGTACTATTAGGGCTAGAGGTATAATTCAGTGGTACCAAGCTTGTACAGCATGGTCAAGGCCCTAGGTTCCATCTTCAACACTGGAAACTAAAACTAAAATAAATGAAGTGAATTGTCACTGGTTCCTTAAAAATCATGGGTATTTACATTTTCATTACATTTTGGTAAAGAAAATATTTGTTTACAATTGCTAACTAAGTATTGGAGCAATTCACAATTTTTGAAATAATTTGTTAACGGATATCAGGGAGTCAGGAAAAAAAGTTAAAATACAAAGAATTTTTCATTGGACTTCCTCAATATTGGTTTTAAATCATAAATGTTCTATTTTAAAGTAGCTTACAAAAAAGGAAAAATAGAAATTCAGCACATTGTCAAGAAATTTATCTTTATCTACTATATGACCCTTCACCTTTATCACAGGGTCAGTAAAAAATGCAGATATTAAAATGCTTTTCTAAAACATGTAAGTATAAAGAACCTTGGACAATAAAGATTAAGACTTCTGTAATATGTGACCAGTAAATATTCCCATAATCAATCATGGATGAAAAGCTTAACCTAGAATTTACACAGGTGAAAAATTTCGAGACCATTTGAAGCACCAAAGATTCACTGTCAATATACAGTACAGTGCAATTTTAATTTAATACTGACAACAGAATGTAGGAGTCAACGGTGAGATGCCAAGGTATACAAAGGGAGGCAGAACACATATGTATGAAGGAAGAATGGAACTCATGCTGTCTTCTGTTAGCATATGACCAGAGTCAGAAGAGTGAGCCAGCATTGTGTGGTTCTGCCCAATTTGTCACACATGCTTGGAAATGTGTTTATAGCAGAGAATCATTTCATAAACACTGCTTAAATCAGTGCTGAGAGAGAGGAGAGCTGCCTTACCAGGGACTACTCTTCCACAGCTCTTTTCTCACAGCTCTGGAAGCCTCTTCACTCCTTGTTTTCATAGCATGCTTTTATGGGTTATAGAAACACAAGCAGCCATTGCTGAGATAATTAAGAACCATGGGTTTTTACGGTTTGAAGAAACTGATATCTTTGGCACAATGTTTTCTTCGACTGCAAAAAGCCATGCACATCATTTGAAACAGAGTTGTGAATCCATCCTTGTTTGCATGGTAATCTTAGAAGACAAGAAGCCCCTGTCTGAGGAGAGCTACTCTCTCAACAGTCTTCCTATTCCCAGGCCTAGTACAGATTCTACCCGCTGGATGAAAAACGTTGCTGCTATTCCAGGACATTTGTTTTCCCACTATTCACACACCGCTGCTGAAGCAGAGGGGAAATTCTTATGTCCCTCATAAAATGCACACGTGCAAGTTCATTGCTTCTTTCCATTTAGACTGTGCCAGAGAGAACATAGGTTTAGTTCATGGAGCCCAGAACTCTTTGAAAACCTGACCAAGCGGTAAAAGGAATCTATGGTTGTTCCATAACCTAGTAGCCTGGCTCTCCAGCTGTTTGGAATGGGACACCACCAGTACTCCAACTATTAATCCATAGCGAAGACAAGCAGTGTTCTCAGTACATGTGAATGCTGTTATCTGGGCTGAAGGCCAGGTAGGTGTCAGTACTACTATGCAAGGGGTCAAGACACACAAGTCTTCCTGCAGACTCAGCTAGAAGACAATCAGGCAGTCAGTCTATGGTCTCTTCACAGATACTCTCGGTTTCTTCTGAGTGTGTATGAATGCCTTGAGAGAACCATCTCAGCACCTTCTCCACCTCTGATATCAACCCCCGGAAAGACATCCATTTTCCAAGAGCTCACAGATGTACATCTAAATAGTTGGAACAACTGAATCTTTTTCAGATCCTTTATTGTATTTTATTATATTTTTTGACAAGCTTCATGCAGCAATTTCATAGCTAAGAAGGACCAGTGCACATCACCAGTTACACAAACATTACCATATTCTCAGATGTGGAATCATCTTATATAAAACTATTACGAATCATAATGACTGAGCTGGAAAGATGTCTCAAAGAATAAAGGCATCTGCCTCTAAGCCTAACAACCTGCAGCCTAAGTTTCATCTCCAGGATCCACATGGTGGAAGGACAGAACTGTGTCAAGTCTTGTTTAAACCTCCACATAAGTACCATGGTATTCATGTCTACACACACACACACACACACACACACACACACACACACACACACACACACA
>CABHPQ010158926.1:42252-53107 GCA_902168405.1 Peromyscus aztecus
ACACACACACACACACACACACACACACACACACACACACACACACATGCACTCACTCTCAAAATCAATCAATCAATAAATTAATTTTTGGTAAAAAGTCCTAATTTTCCAGTTCTCAATTACTGCAAATACCACATCACCTTTCCTTACACATTAATCATACAAGTATTTGTTGGGCACCATTATGACTACAGGGTCCTTCATAAGCTCTTTCTACTCTTGAACATCTCATTTGAGAAGGTCCAACCACCAATCTTACTATCTAGGAAATCCAAAGCCCTTACCACCCTTGAACACTAGCATCAAAATAAGCATGGATTATCTCACCAAATATACCAGTCTGCACCATGATCCCCCTTACTTCCAGACTTAGGTTTTACTTATTTTAAGAGCCCTCTGTGTCACAACTTGTGCATCTAGGGGTTCATAGTATGCTGTCAACAAAGCACACATACTACCCTGATGATGAGACTTTGTGCTTCACTGTAGCTTTTTGCATGCCCAGCTCCTAAGAGAAAAATAGAGAAGAAGACAGTAGTACTAATGCTTCTCCCAGAATAGGGCAGAAGTCCTTTGCTCAATCAAAAACACACATATCCACACTGGTCCACAATCCTCATCAAAATTCATGTAAATTTCATGCTGTGCTGATCGCCTCTTTTAGATCGTAAACTAACAGCACAAAATACAGTATCCCCAGCAATAATTCAGGTCAGCTTCAGTGCAAAAGCCAAGTCACGTTATTAGTCAATAATGAATGAGTTAATTAAATCATACCAATGTTGGTGAATTAGTTTGCAAGTCTAGAGCCAGCAACACCTACTTGATTAAAATCTTCCCGACATTACAGTACCTAAAATATCTCCCAACTATACCAGCTCCCTGAGTTGCTCTTCTCTCCACATTTTCTAAAGCCTTTTCCAAGTTCCTTTTAGCAACTTCCCTTACCTGGTAAACATTCTTCAATTTTAATTACATGCTTATTGTGGGTGAATCACAATTGAAGTAATTTTAGAAGGTGAGATAGTTGCTAACTGTAGAAGGAAGAAAAAAGCCTAATGAAATTCAAATATCTTTCCCTGCTTATTATCCAAATGTACAGCTGTTTGCATAGCCTTACTTAACGAAGATAGCTATTTTCATATCGGGCTGAAACCCCAATCTCTTGTTCCCGTTTAAGATCGTCGATCCTCCCCCAGAAATCAGGGAGAAATCTTTTCCTTTTTTAAAACTAGTCTTGCACAGAGCTTCTCTTACATTTGCTATGAAAAAAGAAAAACATCTTTTGGGAGTTCCCTGAAAAATAGTACAAGAAAAATGATCAAAATACAAGAAGAAAAAGAAAGGGGGAAGAAGAGTGAGCACTTTTATTTGGCTCAAGAACTCTTTCAAAAAATGGCTGAAGTGTAATTTTGGAATTCTATTCAAAATAAGTCTGATGGACTAATTCAGTTATCTCTTGAAATCCTAATTTATTTTCCTTTCATTTACTATTTTTAAAAAAAGTGGCAGGGTTTGCTGGTCTCAAAATCATGATACTCTTGCCTCAGTCTTCAGAGTACTGGGATTGCAGGACACACCACCGTACATGGCCTAAATTCAATTTGTTGTAAAAGTGATAGCCACAGAAAACAATGATAGACATGTGATATCAGCTTGCACTGGATTTTTTTTTATTAAGAAAATTTTTCATTAGTTTTACATACCAATCAAAGATCCCCCCTCTTCCCTCCTCCCACTCCCCTAGCCTCCCCCTTCCCAACACAACCCCCACTTCCCCCAGAAGGCAAGGCCTCTCATTGGGAGGCACATCCAGTAGAGGCAAGTCCAAGCACTTTTCCCTGCCTCAAGGCTGCAAGAGGTGTCCCATCATAGGTAGTAGGCTCCAAAAAGCACACTCACACACCAGGGATTGATTCTGATTCTACTGGGGGGGGGGTCGGGGGACGCCCAAGCAGATCAAGCTACACAGTTGTCTCACCATGCAGAGGGCCTAGTCTAGTCCCATGCAGGCTCCACAGCCACTGATCCAACTTTCATGAGTTCCCACTGGTTTGGTTTGGTCATCGCTACAGGTTTTCCCATCATGATCCTGATGCACTTGCTCATATAATCCCTCTTCTCTCTCTTTGACTGGACTCCTGGAGCTCTGCCTGGTGTTTGGCTGTGGATCTCTGCATCTGCTTCCATCAGTCACTGGAGAAAAGCTCTGTGATGACAGTTAGGGTATTCACCGATCTGATCACTGGGGTAAGCCAGTTCAGTTCAGGCACCCTCTCCACTATTTCTAGTACAGCTGCTTTGGAAATCAGTGTGGCGTTTTTTTAGAAAATTGGGAATCAATCTTCCTCAAGACCCAGCTATACCGCTCTTGGGCATATACCCACGGAATGCTCAATCATACTCAGGGACCCATGCTCAACCATGTTCATAGCAGCATTATTCATAATAGTTAGAACCTGGAAACAACCTAGATGTCCCTCAACTGAAGAATGAATTAAGAAAATGTGGTACATATACACAATGGAGTACTACTCAGCAGAGAAAAACAATGACATCATGAAATTTGCGGGCAAGTGGATGGAGCTAGAAAATATCATCCTGAGTGAGTAACAGACTCAGAAGGACAAACACAGTATGTACCCATTCATGAGTGGATACTAGATATAAAGCAAAGAATAACTAGATAACAATCCACAACTCTGAGAAGCTAGTTAATAAGGAAGACCCAAAGAGGGATGCATGGATCACCCTAGGAAGGGGATAGAGATGAGATCTCCATGAGTAAATGGGGGGGGGAGGGGTGGGCAATGGAGGGTAGGGGATAGGGGATGAGAACATAAGGGAATGAGATGCTGGAGATGGAACAGGGATGGAGGGGAAAAGCAATGAAAGAGATATTATGATATTGTGGGGATAGAGAGAAATCCAGTGCTAGGGAAGTTGCCAGGAATCCCCAAGATAACCCCATCTTGGACTACTAGAATAGTAGTAAATATATATATATATATGAGGGTGGAAAAGGGTTATTTAAGATTAAATGTCTGTAGTCTAAGAATGTTGATAATTTTCCCAGTCACTGTATTGGGTATCAAAGGCAGATGCACAAGGCTCCAATCTTGGTAAGGCATTTTGTGTCAACTTCATGTAAATTTCTGGTTCATTTTATTTTTGAAAGATAGGCTTATAGTAAGTCCTTGGAAAGATCAGTGCTGCTTACTGTTCAGGTCCCTATGCTGACAGATAAAGTCTCTGAACTACTTGCTTCTGTAGGTGTGCATGCTCCAGTCCACAAGGTTAACCCTAACTAGCCTCCCAGGAAATTTAATAATCACAACGGCTTACAAGGTGGATCAGTATCTATGCCTCAGAAATGTCAAGTATACTGGGTAAAAAGGTTCAGTCTCCTCCCAGATACTAGCAAACATGTCATTATTAGACTCAAGTAATCAAACAAATGCTTATCATTGCAGCAACAAAAATGTTGCTAGACTGTGATTCATGAACAAGTATCAGATGCAATCATTTTCTGGAAGGCTTGTTTTAGTTATTTCCCAAAAAAAAAACAACCTAGTGAGGAAATTTTGTGAATTTTTTTTGCTGAACTCCTGTGTTAGTCATGAATCATAGTCAATTACTGATGAGTTATAGGATCCATGGTCAGTTAAAAGAGTTGCTATTCTCAGAAAAGATAAAGCTTTCTCACTAATTACTTTTCTTCTATTATTCAAGACACTGTATTTGGGCCTTATATGTAAGTGAGTGTGAGAATTAAAATCCAATGAAGAGCTAGCCCTTGGAAATCTCAATCATGGCCTCCAGTCACTCCACCCTGCCTCTGAATCTGGAGGGCTGGAAAGAAAGGGCATTAAGGTCACACAATGGCTCAACCTTGAAAGAGGAGATATCTGCTTCTGAGTCACCCTGAACAGTTCTCTACATAAAAAAAAGGCTGAGAACACCTCTTGCACAGAAATAACCTGGAATGTGGAGGTGTTTGTTTGACATTCAGCTTGCTATAACTAGAGCACTGACTGCAACATAATGGTTTTTTACCCACTATCATTCGGTTGCCTTATCCACTGAGAAAAAAAAAAAAATTAAAAGTTGATATCTGTAATTCCAGATCTAGGTGACTTGACACCCTCTTCTGGCCTCTACAGGCATTGCACACATACAGTACACAGGCATACATAGGCAAACACTCATACATATAACATGATCATTTAAAACATCTTTGAAGTACATACTTCAGACTCCTTGGCTTTATCCTAATGCCCTACTCATTGCCAGATTCCATTCCAAAGTATCACATTATGTTTATTGTTCATGTCTCTTGAGGCACTTCCAGCACAAGAGCTATTTACTCTTTCCTTGTTTTGGATGACCTTGACAGAGTAGAGAGGTGCTGCATAAGGTTGTAGTATGTCTCTGGTATAAGATCAGTCTGATGTTTTCTCTTAACTAAACTAGGAGTATAGGGGATAGAAAGATGACTCAGAAGTTAAGAACTCTGGCTGCACTTCCACAGGACTTGGGTTCAATCCCCAGGACCCATATGGTGGCTCAAAACATCCTGTAACTCCAATTCCAGAGTATCCAAAGTTGTCTTCTGCTCTCTCAGGGTACCAGGCATGCATATGGTACACAGATACACAGGTAGGCAAACACCCCCATACATATTAAATACATACATACATGCATACATACACACTGGTGGTGCTGGAGTTAGAGAGATTGCTCAGTGGTTAAGAACACTCTGATCTTACAGAGAATCAGAGTTTACTTCCAAGAACCCATGATGGGCAGCTCACAGTCATCTTGAACTCTAGCTCCAGGAGATCCAGCACACTCTTCAGGCCTTCACTGATACCTGTGCACATAGCTCCATACAGACACATAATCAAAAATAAAATATATTCTAAAAATACCTACACATGATTCTGAGAAGAAAACTTTGGACACAAAGTGCCACTCTCATGATCAAAACGACTCTTACTGTACACAATCAACTTCAGTGTCTACTGGATATTGAATAGTGATAGCAACTGAATCTTTGCTTTCCACTCTCTACTGTGATCTTTAGAGAAATCCACTCTTCTCAGACTAGTGAGGTTCACTACACAAACTAAAATTTTCCTTGCATGAGAAGTTTGTTCTCCTTCTGTGCCTATTTATTCAATCATGTTTTCATGTCAGTCTGGATGTCTGGAGCCACATTTCAGGCTACAACTGAAAAACCATTTCATATTACTACTCCACTTTGACCAGCTTTATGTGCAGGAAACTCCTTCCGCTGGCATGTTCCAATTATGTCCCTTTGACACACATCCCTATGATTGTGTTTTCATGTGTGATCTCCCTTCTGGAATGACAAAATGGTTGAGACTGAGGTCGTTAACTCCTGTCTCTACTTTAAACAGTCATTTCTTGGAGATTCTTGGTTCCTTTAAGAGAAGAACTATTAGAAAGCACATTTGGGTGCTAGATGTGATCACTGTTACTAAATCCTTTAAGTTATTAGACAACTGAGAACTATGTCTATACACCAATGTGTATACACATAATTGTACCTATTTCTACAGGCATCCTCCTGTATCATCATTAAGCCAATTGTGAGTTCACATAAATTTAAATCCATCTATTGTCCTAAAGACCCTTTAGTCTCATCCTGAGACAAACGTGAATCACATAGCCCATGTTTGTCCCTTGGCTTGCAATTTCATACACAGGTGATATGTTTTGGTAGACACAGCGAGAAGAATTGTGACTCTGTGACCTCATGTGGCATTTGTGGCGCTAGCCTTAAAAGTGGTTTAGGGTTGTGCCAAACACAAAGCCATTAACTGAGTTCAGCTGAGGCCATGCTGTCTGTCACTAGCAGCTTCAGACAGCCTTCCATCCTGTAGAGAGGATGCCATGAGTTCCCTATTAAGAAGGTCACTAAAGAGATGGGTTCCAAGCTTAAAATCCCAACACCTAGAAGTTCTATGGAAGTGACTTCTACACGTGCTTCTTCAGACCTGGTCATTACTCACACATGGCTGATCTACTGCTTCATGCTACACAAGACTGCATTTTCTACTTGGATTCAAAAAATCTGTGTGAGATGTGTGTGCCAGGCTAGATTGTACCTATGCCCCGGTCCTGCTTCCGTGAAAATGGCTGCCTACAGAATGAGGCTAACACAGACATTCAAACTGAAGACCTGAACCTTTGCATGAGTTTAAACTGTTTTTTTCTATGAGGTCCTTCCTTGAGGGTAAACAACCCCAAAAGAAGATTTTTGATTCAGATTTCTTATAAATCCACCTCTTTCTCATCCTTTGGTACTCAACAGGCATATCTAACTGTCCTGGAATCCTGTTAGGAGGATCCTAGATACAAACATGAACAAATCATTGGTCTTTATTCATAAGCAAGAGACATTCTACTGGGGGTGATATGTTTGAGTGATGAGCATGAGTGTGGGAGGTCTTATACACATAGTAATACCACCAATGTCTTAAAGTATGAGCTTTCCACATACAAACTTAGCACAACAGGTATACTCCACAAAACAAAAGTAGTTTCAGAAGACAACAGCCAAGGACTTAGATATCCTGAGCACTTGGATGAAGACACAAGAATTATACAAAGAGGAGGGAAATGAAAAAAACTGTCTAGGATTGGAATAAGTTAATAAAGACTAAGCTGCATTGTAACAGGAATATATTTCCTGAAACTCTTGGCTACAAACATCTTGCTGTTATAGCTACAGGATCAAGGCCTATAAGAGAGTGAGTTCTAAGCACACCACATTGAGACTCTTTCTTTTAATGGGTAAATAACAAATCACAAAGTGCAGAATCTCATTCACATTATGGGATACAGATGGCTGTCATTTAAATACCAGAAAAGCGTTAAAGTGAGTCATTAACAATAAAGAAAATCTTTAATACTTTTCTTTGTAGACCTCTTATCTGCAATGAGGAAAAAAAAAAAAACTCATGTCTGGTTTTCATAAAATCACTGAGTAAATTTCCAAGCTCTCACATGAGATATGTCCAGGTTTAAGTGAGAGAGATTGTGAGAGGCACAGCCTGTCTGAGCCATTTAATGTGAACAGAGCAGCTATGGCAGAATGGGTATTTTGTATGCCATACCTATTGAAATATGATGCTATATTCCAACACCATCTTAATGACAGCCATTCACTGGCCCTATTAAGGAGCTTCAAGTCAGGTATTTTAAAGTCTTGAGATTCAAACCTTATGTCAAAACAACTTGAAGTATGAAGTGAAAAATCACAATGTGGAAATCAGGGAAGGAATAAAATTAGAAAACTGTAATAAATAGTGTCAGCAGGGCCCAGTGCAGTCAAGGCTAAACAGTTTGTTCCTTAGTCACATGTCCAAGAAGGAGATGCAGGTCCCTCTGACAGTGCTACTGCAGTGTGCACCAGGCTGGGCTGACTCCCCAGGGGAGACCTTGCTTGGGAGGAGGTGGGAGTGGGGGGGCGGTTTGAGGGGGGAGGGCTGGGGGTGGGAGGAGGGAGGACAGGGGAATCCATGGCTGATATGTGAAATTAAGTTAATTATAAAATAAAAAATTTTTCATAGTGAATGAAAAATATGTTGAAAGAAATTCAAACAAAATAGAAACTTCAGAAAAGGAGTTCTAAATGAGCATTCCACAGGCCTTGTTTATTGGTTTCCAGGGAGCATAATCCTGCTCACCATGTCTCAGTGAGCATAGGAACCTAGCTCTGGCCCAGTGATTCAAACCCACCTAAGACATGCTTATCTAGGTATGTGTGTTTACTGTTGGACCTAGCTTTGATCAAATGGATATGAAGAGGATTTTGTTTCCTGTAGCCTAGTTGAAAAAAATCTCCTATTTTGAAAAATAAATTATTTTTCTGATTTCATCTTATTTAATATTTTTAACACAGCTTTCATATGATGTCAGAAGTGATTTGAGACATGCATTTTTATTTACGAATAGAAAATGAAATTTTCTGCAATGAAAAGGAGAGGCACAGGGGGATTCTAGGACCCTGACAGACTCATACAGATCAAGATCATTCTGTTCCCCACCAGACTTCTCCTTAGTAACATTGCAGCACTGGAATATTTTCCTGAACTCTTATTATACGTAAACAGATCCAAACTTGTGTAAAATATGTTTAAAATCCTTGGAATTCAAAGGTAACAATGATGTTCATTAAATATAAAACTATGAGTCAAACACAACTGTATGTTAAACAAAACCAGAAATAAATCTTAAAATCCAAAAGGTCTCTTCATTAACAAAGCAGACTAGATAATTGACAAACTAGAAAGGTAGTAAATTGAACAGTAAATACACGGGGCAAAACTCATCCTTGAAACAACAGGAAAAGATCAAATGTTAGAAACTAAGAAAGACAAACTGGAAGAAAATGAGTGGCTCTAGCAGATACACAACAGGCTGTCCTTGACCACCAAATCACCAGCGAGACACTTCCTGAAGGCGTAAGTGGCTGAAGATTTTACTCAATTTACAAAAGATGGAAGAACTGAAAATATTTTCTCTCTGAGGCAGATGATTCTGGGAAGGCAAAGTATAGGAGATGAAAGGCAAACAATCATCGTGCCTAGGAGAGGAGGGAAAAATAAGAACAACAAAGACCAGAGCCACAGCTACAGATTACAGGGCAGGAGAAACCCTCCACTGAGAATTCTATTAGTGAGATAAATCTCATTCAAGAGCAGGACTGAACATAAACTCCTTTCAGAAATAATAACAGCAAGACTGAAAGATGCTCTGTAAAAAGGGAAGCAAATTAGGGGGAATGCAAAGGGCAATGAAAGGAAGTTAGAAAGGTGAATAAGGAGGAGGGGGGAATGATACCTAGAAGGTAAAGAAGAGGGGGTGATGATTTTGCAGCAGAAAGTTCTAACTTGTTTTCACTGATCTAATTTAGCTGCAAGCATTCATAATGGCACTGCTCACTATGGAGAACCTCAAACACTGAAAAGTGAATTAAAGGAGAGTGGCACATTTGACGCAGCATCTATGACCAGTGACTGTTAATACTATGTTCTAATACATTCCCAGATTAAGACTGCTCATTCAACCACAAAGGCTCAACCATTCGGGAATGGAGGGCTTTTACTAAACAAGCCAGGAACATTGTTTATGTTTATTATTATTATTATTATTATTATTATTATTATTTATAACATATCAAAGACACATTTAGAAATCAGGTAATACAGTTCTGTTTTATTGAATTTACATATGTATTTTTTATTTGTGGTATATGCCATTCATTTATTGGGTGTGCATGGACCATGCCCATGTGGAAGATAGGAAAGGACATTAAACGTTCAGCTCTATTTCAGTCTCCTTTATTTCCTGAGACAGAATCTCTTACTGAATCTGGAGCTAGGCTAACAACCAATAAGTCCCAGCCATGCTTGTGTGTCTACTGTACTGTATGCTGGAATTACGGGTAAGCATGCAGTCATGTTCAGCTTTTTATGTTGGTACTGTGTAGGGCTGAACCATCTTCCCATCCATGTCTCATGATTCTTAATTCAGGTATGAACACTACAGAGGGAGTCACCTAATCTGCTCTGTGAAGAGGAAGATAGAAAATAGTTTCAAGATATAAAAAACAAAAACTCTTGATCCCAGTTCTGATGTCCAGCATTGATACAGCCACAGGGGGCTTCCTTCATAGCATATCAGAGTATGACAAGGCCAAAGAAACTGAATACAAAGGGAAGTAAAGTTGGCATATGTTTACAGGGTATTATGGAATATTTGTATCTGCTATTGAACGATTATTAAACAAACAACCAAGCACCACACACACTCACATACACACACACACACACACACACACACACACACACACAATCACACACATTCACACATAGACACACAGCTTCATGGTATAGCAATGGCTTCCAGGAATTCTTCTTCTACCCTCTTGATGAACTCATCTAGTGTTATGACTAGGTGATAGGCACACGTGGGCATGCCCTACAGAAGCATGCATATAGACGACTGAAACAAAATTTGAAGTGCAGAAAGCCAGAGCATGGTCTGGAGAAATTTTCACAAATATCAAATGCAAAAAAAAAAATGCTGTATACATTGGGACAGTTTTCATTGCCCAATACTCAAATGTCATTCCCCTGTGAGGAGTCTCCACCAACAGCCAGCATGTGACTACACATGTATGCTAGATTATACTACTTTTCTGACAGAAACAAAATAATAAATCTCAATCATTCTCTTGTAAATTAAATTGTGGAATGGTGTGATACAAAAAGAGAGGCACGCCGGGCGGTGGTGGCGCACGCCTTTAATCCCAGCACTCGGGAGGCAGAGGCAGGCGGATCTCTGTGAGTTCGAGGCCAGCCTGGTCTCCCAAGTGAGTTCCAGGAAAGGCACAAAGCTACACAGAGAAACCCTGTCTCGAAAAACCAAAAAGAAAGGCACTATAGACTCCCAATTAGTCTACCAAGAAGGGTCAAACTTTGCTAACAATACTTAAATCTAATTTTTCCAAAACTCAAAGAAATTCTGGGAGAAAAATTAGTGGGTATACAACATAATAAATATGAATAATGAAATCAGGAGGAGAAAAATCACGCTGACATTTAGAAATGAATTATATCAAATTTGTTTACAATCACACAAAAGCTGAATTTATGACTGTTTTAAGAAAGCACTTGATTACTCAATAATCTAATGAAAGAAGAGGGTTCGGGAATATGAATAGCATGAAAAAACATCAAATTTCATCATGATTTTGTACAGAACATTGGCATCAAAAAATATGAAAAATACAACATTTGCTTTCTGATTGAAACAACTG
>CABHPQ010158927.1:0-16900 GCA_902168405.1 Peromyscus aztecus
CTCCCTCTCTCCCTCTCTCCCTCTCCCTCTCATTTCAAACAAAATACTCAAAAATCAATGCATGTGTATTTTAAACATGCCTGCCCTCTTCCTAGAACCCTAAGCCATTCCTGTGTGACTGAAAGGCGCTGGGGTTCTGAAACCCAGGCAAGATGCTAGCCCGAAAGAAGTCTGAGCAGGCCAGGAGCTGGTGACTCGGGTTTCACTTCCCTTTGCCTTAACTCTGTAATCCTGTGCTGAAATACGAAGAAGCCTCAATCAATCACCGACATCAGCCTCCGTCCCGAATGCTCATTTTTCATTCATGTTATCTTGAAAAGAAGGTTTGATGTTGGTCAGTTTCCAAATCAGTGACTTACTGTGATTTGCTCCCCTGAGCCATCGCACTAGGGACTCAAGTGCTGTCATAGGCTGAAGGTGGTCTATCTCACTCCTACTGCTTTAGAATAGAACACACACACACACACACACACACACACACACACACACACACCACTGCCAAGGAGCCAGGAAAAGGAAGAGCAGAGCTAGCTCCAGCACCAATCCTCTGGTTACTTTCCCAGAGACCAGTATCATTCCCCAGGCCCATGGCCCATGGTTCGGCATGGCTCCGGAACCCACCGCAGTAGGTTGGATGCTTTTCATGGCTTTTAGTCACACCAGGTCTTCCCTAGAATCTCATCCTATGTACTCTGAAGCCATCTTTTAAAAGGCTTATTGAGATGATGTCTACAGCAAGCCACGTTGTTTCCATTGTGACTTAAAGAGAAGAGTCTCGTTTGTTTTGGTTTAGCTTGTTTTATCATTTTTACTCTAGTTTGTAAATAAAACAACAGCAAAAAAAATCAACAAATTCACATCTATTCTATATACCCCACATCCTTTACCCTGCTTTATGCCTTCTTACCCTGCTTCTGTTCATAGGCAAGTAACACATGTTTCTCTTTTAGATGTGGCCTGCTAAATCCCTTAAGGCCTTAAGCCTTCCATGCATAGGTCTAAAGATGGTTTCAGATTTCTCTCTGACCATGTGGTGCACGTGGACTCTCTCAGTATGAGTGTTCATCTTCTTTCCTTCTCTCCTCCCTTCCTTTCTCCTCCCTCCCCTCTTTCTCTTTCTCATTTTCTTTCATTCTTTTGTTGTGGATTGTCATAGGTTCTGAGTTTGTGTTTTCTCATTTTAAAGCCTCAAGTCCTTTAAAGCTCCACCGGCTTAACCTCCCCCAGAATGTGCTCAAACTACTTCATGTCTCTTCTGTGGCAATTATGATCCTCACTTTGTAAAAATAAATTCAAGAGACTAGTGAAACTGAAGCCATCTTTAAAATGCAGCTGTTGTCTTAGTTGGGGTTTCTATTGCTGTGATGAAACACCCTGACCAAAAAGCAAGTTGGGGAGGAAAGGGTTTATTCAGTTACACTTCAGCATTGCTGTTCATCACTGAAGGAAGGCAGGACAGGAGCTCACACAGGGCAGGATCCTGGAGGCAGGAGCTGATGCCTAGGCCACAGAGGGGTGCTGTTTATTGGCATCTCATCGTGGCTTGCTCAGCCTGCTTTCTTATAGAACATGGGACCACCAGCCCAGGGATGGCACCATCCACAATGGGCTGGGCCCTTCCCCATCAATCACTCATTAAGAAAATGCACTACAGCCAGATTTTATGGAGGCTGTTTTTTTCAGTTGAGTTTTCCTCCCTACAGATAACTATAGCTTACATCAAATTGGCATACAACTAGCCAGCACCGTTGTGCAGAAAGGGATGCCAGGGCAGAGAAAAGATAAAAATGGCTGACATGCTGATTAGACATACATGCCACAATGGTTTTACAATCCCTGGCCATGAGAAATGCCGGCACTCTTTCTCCCATTGCCCAGGACTTTAGAGATTCACAATCTAGCATAACCCTTTCCCCCAGTTCTCCAACCTATTGGTTTAGGATGAAAAATCTTATCTAAGGGATATCCCAGCGCTTAAGACTGTCCCCTCTTCTGATCACAGGCCCAGTCCTGTAGCAGACTACTTGTTACTTTCTGACTCAGACTTTTAGAGACCATGAGCCACCAGCAGGGGACAGCGGGGTCTGGTGCCTCCTGCTTAACTATAACTCCAAAGAACTCTCAGTGCCCCTCATATGGAAAATGGACCATAACAATTTATTTTTCATACTTCTAAACTTTAAAAAAAAAATCTATTATGCTATGAGAACACCCTAAGAGGAAAATTAGTTTCTATTTCTTTCATTTCCTAGATGGGGAAGTTGAAGGCATACCAAGAGAGATCATATGTAGAGCACTAAGCTAGAGGTGAGCAGTAATTCAAAGTCTTCTCCTCACTTTTGGCTGTATTTCCCCGTTTTCACCCTTTCTAAGGTCTCCACTGGGTGTCTGTGAATCGCCATATAGCACAATGCTAACAACACTTAACTTTTGTGTTCCTAGAAGGGGACCTTCCGTTGCAGACTAAATATGGCCACCTTTTAAACTAAAAGATACTGTTTTCCAAAGCCCTACACACCCACAGTCTCTCCTTCAATACACGCTAATATTTTAGGATTCCATTAGGTTTAAATAAAATTGCTCTTTAAAGCTGGGTGGTGGTGGTACATGCCTTTAATCCTAGTACGTGGGAGGCAGAGGCAGACGAATCTCTATGAGTTCAAGGCCAGCCTGGTCTACAGAGAGAGTTCCAGGATAGGCTCCAAAACCTACACAGAGAAATCTTGTCTTGAAAAAAACAATTGCTCTTTAATTGTTCCTGGCTGGTTACTGTGTGCCGATCCCCAACCCCTTCCTCCTGCATCACGCCATGTCTGTACGCTATTTCTTTCTTTAACCCTCCTGCCAATCAAATTCATATAATTCATTTCAGGTAATGACAGAAAATGCTAACTGTGGCGATTAGCTCATCAACAGCTTCAGGAACCTGCTGGAATTTTCCTCAGAAATCAGTGCATTCAACTGTGGTGTGCTGATTGAGATAATGAGCTGCAAGATGAAAATTAAGAAATAATGGAATGGATATCTTTTTTTTCTCTCTCTCTCTCCATTAGGAGAAAGAGGAGGAAAAAGAAGAGGGGGAACCAAACTAACACATTTCTCACTTAGTTTCTTCCCATAGCTCAGCAGCCTGGCACAGCTCCTGCCCCTGGGTCCCCTAAGCAGGGTGAAGTTAGCTAAAAGGGAAAGACAGGCCCAGACACTTCATTCTTGGACGCCACAGCTCGTCTCTTAGGGAGAACAGCTATGGTGCAAATCTTAGTACTTTCTGCTTTTCAGCCACCCAGTGAACTTCAGTTGTGAGATTTTTAAAGATTAAAAGTGAGACTTTGGAGCGTGGAATGCGGACACATTGTGTATGTACATGTGTTTGTGATTGCCTGTGTTGGTGACATGAGTGTGAATTCCGAAGAAATCATTTCTGGAATGTATCTCAAACAGTATGTTTGCAAATCCAGATGGCTCACACTCTGGACACTTTACCACAGGCATGACAACACTCATTGAATCTTGGTGGACCCTGTGGCTTGTTTACTGAGTTGCTTTCCATTATAATGAGCAGCGTTATACGCGAGCCTGCTTTCCACGGCCGTTTTTATTGTACAGAGATTGCAATGGCACTCAGAAAACATAAAAAGCCTCTGTGAATGCTTGCATAAATCTACAGCTTGAACTGAGATATACACAAATATATAATCAACAGCTTGAAACTAATTAAAAATGAGGCATAAATTGATTAAACTTCACATGAAAAATATTACTTCCTAAATATCATTATATATTAGTATATATGTGTATACATGTACACACACACACACACACACACACACCCCTGCAGTAGAAGAAAACATTTCTACTGTGGGTGCATTTCCCTTTTTCTCATAGTTTTCTGTCATTTTATCTTTTCTTGCTTTACAGTTTATGTTCCCTTTCCCAGTGAAAGACTGCTGGATATGATAGGAGGCAGCCTCGCTGTGTTGAAATGCCCAGAGGTTCTGAATTCAAGTCCCCTCACTCTATCCTAATGCATTAATGTTCTTAACTCATTTCTTTAACTTTGTGTGCCTTGTTCCCATGAAGAAAGGAGCCTCCTGGAAATTGTCTTAAGGAGATAATGGTAACTGGCTCTCTGTATCATTAGACCTATTGAGATTCACAACTTTGTTAGCTCTAAAATGTCCCCACATTTCAATGTCTCTGAACCTACATTGTCCAGTGATGGCTAATGTTGGCAGTACATTGTTTTCCTTAATAGTGAATTAAGCAATGGTACTTCTTACAATTGTGTCTAGACTTAATGGAATATAGTTGGGATTGAAAATATTTACCTTGTATGTGATGTCATTCAAGAGTCTTTTTTTGTTGTTTGTTAGTACAAGATGGACCATGGAATTAACCTCCTTGGCCTGCTCTGAAGAAGAAAAGAAAGTCACTAAATGTCTCTCTCCCCCTTTCCTCTTTGTGTACGTGTGAGTGTGCGTGCGTGTGCGTGTGTGTGTGATTTTTGTCATCGGCTCAGTTGTTGATGGGCATCCGGGGTGGTTCCAGATGTGTGCTGTTATAGTTGTGCAGCACTGCTGTGGGATGGTCTGTATGTCAAATTGCCCTGATTGGTCAATAAATAAAACACTGATTGACCAGTGGCCAGGCAGGAAATATAGGCGGGACTAACAGGGAGAAGAATTCTGGGAAGTGGAAGGCTGAGTCAGAGAGAGACACTGCCAGCCGCTGCCATGACAAGCAGCATGTGAAGATGCCAGTAAGTCATGAGCCACGTGGCAAGGTATAGATTTATAGAAATGGATTAATATAAGATGTAAGAACTAGATAGCTAGAAGCCTGAGCCATTAGGCCAAACAGTTTAAACAATACAAGTATCTGTGTTTACTTGGTTGGGTCTGAGCGGCTGTGGGACTGACTGGTGACAAAGATTTGTCCTGACCATGGGCCAGGCAGGAAAACTCTAGCTACACAGCACTAAACAGGGCTGTGCAGTTTTCTGTTGCTCTGACTTAGACTTCTCTGGCTAGACACTCAGGAGTGACATATAGCAGGATCATATAGTCGATCTAGTCTTGGATTTCGAGAAGGCCTAGTACTGATTTACACAGTCGCTGCCTTGCTGTGGAATGTCTTTTTATACGCTGTGAATGTATGTTGTTCTCATTGGTTAATAAATAAGCTGCTTTGGCCTATGGCAAGGCAGCTTAGAGGCAGGTGGGAAATCCAAGGAGAGAGACAGAAAGAGAAGGCAGAGTCTGGAGAGACGCCAGCCTGCTGCCCAAGGAGCAACATTTCAGAAGACCGGTAAAGTCACAGAACACGTGGCAAAACATAGATGAATAGAAATGGGTTAAATTATAAGAGCTAGCTAGCAAGAGGCCTGTCATAAGCCGTACAGTTTGTAATTAACATTAAGCCTCTGAATGATTATTTTATAAGCGGCTGTGGGACCTCTGGGTCAAGTGGGACCTGAGAAAACTTTCGACTACACTGCCTACTTTACATCCAGCAGCGGTGTACAAGAATTCTTTCCCCACACCTTCACCAGCATTTGCTGTCATTTGTTTTCTTGATAACGGCCATCCTGACAGGGGTAAAATGGACTCTCAATCTGATTTTAATTTGCATCTCCATGATTCACAATGACAGGATTCACAATCCCTTAGGGAATACACTTCTGGGCATGTATGTGAGGCATCCACAGAGAATATTGTCACATGGGGGAAGATTCAACATGCATGTGGATGGCAGCACCCCAGAGAGTGGGGGGCAGGGGGCAGGGAGCATAGACTGGATAGGTTGAAAAGGCCCAAGTGAGCACCGAGATGTGAGCAGGCTTCCTGCTGTCACAAGTGGGGCCCTGCTGCAGCCACCATACCATCAACACTGCAGTGAGCTGTATCTCCTCCAAACACCACATACACACTGTGTGAGTGGAGCACAGAGCAAACGCTTTCATTTCCAACACCACATTTACGATTATATTTGAAAGATAGCATCCAAGTGTCATGAACAGACGTTTTCTTCCACTCATTTCTGATGTACAAACATTTGGATGTTTTACAAAAAGAATGTTCACACATAAAATAACTTTGTGATTGTGCATGGTGACAGGGGTTCCAATCCACCCAGCGAGGAGGGTGACTATGTCAACAGCCTGAGCTACAGTGTGGATTTAAAGACATCATGGCCTCCAGAGCAAGACCTTGTCTCAAAAATAGAGAATTGGGAGCATCCATTTCAACAAAACTTTCCCCTATTGAGTGGCCTTTCCTAGAGTGTGTGGTCACAGGAATAGAAGGGTCACTAATCCAGAGGACGTTAAACACATTTCCAGGGACTGATTGACCATTTGTATTTCTGCTTTGAGAGGTGTCTACTTGTTGACTGAATGATTTCAATTTGGAGCACTTACTTTTTGAGTCCTTTACAGATTTCAAATCTCAGTTTCTTATCAGATTGTGTAATTGGCAAGGACTTTCTCCTTTCAGCTGGCTCTGTCCACTCTATTTCCTCCATTTGTTTATTCTTGCTGTTATTTCTTGGACCACTGGAGCTCTTTACAGAAAGCCCTTGCTAATGCTCGCACCGTGAAGTGTTTTCCTTGTGTTTTCTTCTAGCAATTTCAAAGTTTCGGGTCTTACCGTAAGGTCTTTGATCCATTTTGAACTGATTTTTGGGTGGAATGAGGGGGGAAAAAAGAGTCTAGTTTCATTCTTTTACATGTGGAGATCTAGTTTCCCATCACCACTTGTTAAGGAGGCTCTTTTCTTCAATGTATGTTTCTGATGTCTTTGTCAAAGATTTGGCGGCTAGCGTTTATTTCTTGGTTCACTGTTCTATGACCCTGGCTCTGGCTTCTGTTTTGTTAGTGTGGCTCTGTAGCATCATCAGGCATTGTGATACTTCCAGCATTGCTAGCTCTGTCTAGCGTTGGTTTGACTCTTTGTCTTCCATATCAATTTAGGATATTTTCCTGGTTCTATGGAAAGTATAATTGTAATTTTGATGGAGAATACATTGAATTGCTTTTGGCAATATAACCATTTTTTAAAAACAATGTTAATTCTGTGATCCATAAATGTGGGTGTTCTTTCCACCTCCTAGCATTGTCTTCAGTTTCTTTCTTCAATGATTTTAAGTTTTCACCTCCTTACCCCTCCCACTAATCTTCCATTTTTCCCAGAGTTTCATGTCTACTTTCATGTCGTGTTTATGAATATTTTTGTTTCTACCTGAAATCTAGGAACCAGAAATGGAAGAAAATATACAGTATTTGTCTTTCTGAGACTGGTTTAATTCAATAGAATTCTCTCTGGTTGCATGCATTTTCCTGCAAATGGCATGTGTTGTTCTTCTTGATTGCTTGAACTTTTCTTTTGTACAGATGCATGCCATATTTTGTTTATTCATTCCTTTGCTGTTGGACACCTACATTGGTTCCACAACAGCTATTTTAAATACTGCTGAAAAAAATCATTGATATGCAAATATCTCTGAGTTTTAACCTTCTTGGTTAAGCTTATTCATGTTTGTTTATTTGTTTTCTTGAGTTCATTTGAAATGAGATTATTGATTTAATTTCTTCCCAGGCAAGTTTTTTGCTAGGAGGAAATCTGCTGATTTTTGTATATTGATTTTTTTTCATGCTGCTACTTTGATGAAGGTGTTTATTGTATCAAAGTAGTTACTTTTAATTGTAGTTATAATTTAAGTTAGTTTATTATTTATTTGAGTTATAATTCTGGTATAGATTTTAGCACCTTTTAGATGTGAGATAATGCCATTTGCAAATAGGGATAATTTGACTTCTTTTTTTCCTAGTTGTATTCTTTTATTTTCTTTTACATTTTTGCTCTAGTTAAGACTTCAAGAACTATACCAAGTTAGAGTAGAGAGAATGGTCATCTCCTGTCTCATTCCAGGTTTTAGAGACAATGCTTTTAGTCCCCCCAACCCTCATAAAGTATAATATTAACTATAGGTTTGATTCATATATATTTTATGATTGTGTTGAAGTATGTTATTCATATTTTAGTTTCTTCTGGGCTTTGAGAATAGAAATGTTGAGCTTTCTGGATGCTTCTTCTTCATCTACTAAGATGATCATGACTTCTGTCCTTATTTCACTTGTGTGCTGGATTCCATTCACTGATTTGTGCATGTTTGATCATCCTTGCATCCCTGGGATGGAATTCAACCTGGGTGTGTCTAATCTTCTTAGTGTGCACTTGAATTCAGCTTCTTTTATTGGGTATTTCTATAGCAATGTTCATCAGGGAAACAGGCCATAGCTTTCTTTTCTGGTTGTGTCCTCTTCTAGTTTTGGTGTCGTGGTAACTTATAGAACGAGTCTGACAGTGTTCCTTCACTCCCTGTTGTAAGGAACAGTTTGTGGAGCATTGGTGATAACTCTTCCTTAAAGGTCTGCTCTAGTTCAGTAGCTAATACAACAGTCTCAAACTTGCTATGAGAGACACTGTCAAAACAAGATGGAAGGCAAAGGTTGACACACAAGGTTGTCCCTTTATCTACACACACACACACACACACACACACACACACACACTGTGGTGCACATGCACTCAAACACACACACACAACCATGAAACAAATGAAAAAGAGAAAGCTAAAGTGTGTTGCTCAGTGCCCTGGGGTTTTGTGTCATTTCCTCTGTGAGTTGCTGGCCCTTGCTCTCTCTCTTTAGAATAGGGTCTGTTTTTGTTAGCCTGACTTCTCCTGGAGAAGTGATGGAGGCAGCCTCTGATGTGCCATCTCCTCTCCTCTCTCACTTTACATTTTAAAGCAGGGGCAAAACTAAGCAAGCGACAGAGACAGTTTTGTCCTATTGAGCATGTGCATCAAACAGCTATCTATTTCAATGGTATTCTCCCTGCAGCAATTTTTTCTATCCCCCTTACTCCAGTAGACAATCCACGTTGACTACAGGTATTTTTGCTTGTCATAATGAGAGGTAACTACTAATATCAACTACATAGAGACCAGGAGTGCTAAACATCCTAAAATATGCAGGCAGAAAAAAGTATCTGTGGTGTTTTGAAAGAAAATGGCTCCCATAGGTTCATAGAGAGTGGCACTGTTAGTAGGTTTGGCTTTGTTGGAGTGGATGTGACCTTGTTGGAAGAAGTATGTCACTGTGGAGGTGGTCTTTGAGGTCTCATACATGTTCAAACCACAGCCAGTGTCTCAGTTCACTTCCTGTTGCCTGCCGATCAAGATGTAGGACTCACAGCTCTAGCACCATGTCAGCCTGCATGCTGCCATGTCCCACCATGATGATCATGGACTGAACCTCTGAACTGTAAGTCAGCCCCAATTAATTGTTTTCCTTTATAAGAGTTGGCGTGGTCATGGTGTCTCTTCACAGCAATAGAAACCCTGACTAAGACACTGTCCCCTAGTGTCAACAGTACTGAAGTTGAGAAACCCTGTTCTCTTTTATTCATAGAAAGAAAAAGAAAAAAAAAAAAGAGGTCTGACCGACTTCTTTAAGAAGTACTCTCACAATCTCTAAAATGGGTCATTTCTACTTTGGGTGAGTCACCCAATCGTGACCTCATCTCATAGACAGACACAAGTGTCTTGTCCTCTCTCTTGTTTTCTTCACTCTCTCTTTGCATTTTTACTCCTCAAACTCCTGCAGACTCAGTTGCCTCCAGTAATTGGACCATCTCTGCCCCCTGCCTAGGATTTAAACAGCTGGAAGCTTGACTTTGACGAGCAGAAATCAGGAGTCTTGAAACTCTAGGAAGCAAAAATGTGTGCAGATGCTTAAAA
Organism: Peromyscus aztecus; assembly: GCA_902168405.1. Classification (NCBI taxonomy): domain Eukaryota; kingdom Metazoa; phylum Chordata; class Mammalia; order Rodentia; family Cricetidae; genus Peromyscus; species Peromyscus aztecus. The sequence goes on from CABHPQ010158927.1 coordinate 9,802, forward strand.
ATATCCCGCCTCAAAGTGTGTCAAGGGGGGAGCCTCTAATCATAAGCATTAGGGGATATTCTAAAAATGTTCAAGTAGAATCTGAAAATCTAACTGAACATCTTCTCTTGGTTTGCTTTTACATGAGAATCAGCTTGAAGCATTCAGGGTTAGACTATTAATTTGTAGGGCCCTTCAATAGGGACGCCATCTTCCTGGTCTTGTTTCAACCCTTAGCTGTCACCCCCATGGTGTTTTGGTTCTTATGTCAATTTATTTTTATCATACTTCTGCCTCTATTTCTGTTCTTCAATCTGATGTAGGAAAACAACTTTGGTGGGCATTCCTATTGTGAATATTTGCATTTTTGAACAACATCTGAATGGCACCATGAGTTCAACTAATTTAAAATTATGAGCCTTGCAGGTAGCAATCAAAATGATTTTGTACAGATAAAAATTACTATGCTGTGCAGGAGACCACAGCAGTGTGCTCTAACACATGAAAGAAATCAGCCATAAAAGTGAGAGAAGCATGGACATTTGCCTTAAACAAAAAGAGCTGGTTTCAAAAAAAAAAATTCCATCAGCACACTGGAGCTGTTTGTATTATTATAGTTTGTGAATTGTGAATATGTGCTTTTTCATAAATTCATTTATGAAGAGGTGGCCCATACACATACATACAGATGTATGTTCCCCATGCAATTTTCTAGTTATTGGTCAGTGTTTCCATACTTGTTATCACCAGTTAAAAGTACATTAGTAGACCTTATAAAAACGAATTATCATATGAGTGTGGCGAAGGATTTCAGAAGCTGACAGTCTACTCCAGGCTTCCACTTACCTCATATCTAAGCATGCTAAGGCCCTTTCCAGCACGTTATATATTTTCACACTGAAGTATTATTCTTTAAAGAATATATTTTTCAGTCACTCAAAAGCAATAGTAGGGTAATGCAAGCAACCATTTCTGAAATTACTGAAAAATATCCCATAATTGGTATCAATAACAAATGAAGGGATTTTGTTCATAAGACAAAGAAAATCTACAAGATGGAAAGAAATGACTGTGAGAAAGGAACCTTGCCCATTAAGACATGATATTAAAGGGAAAAAAAATAGAACATAAAATAGTAATATTTTCAACTACAGAATTTGAATTGCTTGTATTTTACTTTAGTTTCCTTTTTACTTAGGGAGAAAGTAAGGAAAATCGCTTCCTTGAGTCTCGGTACCCTCACCCGTAAAACAGGGTAAGCAACCAGAGTTAGCATTTGATGTAACCAGAGTTAGCATTTGATGTAACTGCTCAAAGGAGGTCTTCAGGATAGAACACCTTCACGTTGCAAGGACAACATTACATATCCAGGAGGAAGCATGGCTACCTGGCCCCATCACTGACCCTGTGGTCAGATCCTGAAAATTTGTACTCTTCTCTCTTCTTGCTTAATGATTCCAAGCTAACCAGTCATCATCTAGAGACGAAGAAAGCTATCAAACTGATGAACCCATGATCTCTCAGCATCTCATACTCCAGATTGTTACTGGTGGTACCCACTGCTATGAACTGAGGAAAATGGCCCTGCTGTCATCGTCATGTCCATGTCAAATAAGATGACGAGGCTAGCAATTCATACTCTTTTCAATACACAAACGGCAGCTGACTTTCATTGACTGCTTCTCTAATGTCAGGGACAAGCCTGAGTTCTTCATATTGGTCTGATATAAGGCTCACAGCAAATCAGTTAAAAAAAAATAGTAATGTGAGTATTGTGACTCCTACTTTACTTCTGGAAGAACTGAGCTCAACAAATTCAGTCATCTGAGTAGCTCGGATCATAAGATGGCAGAGTTTCAGCTTTGAAAGACTGTTCCGACGACTGGTCACGCAGTGAAGTGGCGTTGGGGTATGAGTAGACACTGAAGACAAGAACAAGAAAGGAGAAGTTGGCAGAAAGCATTACATTCGAGGTGTCAGTCACATCGGGTTGAGGCTTGAGGGAGTCGGAGGAGGCAGTGCACCTGGCCTGCCAGCAAACCAGCTCTTCTAAAAGACAGGTATTCTCTTCCCTTTGTGTGACAGCCAATTGGGACAATAGCCCCAAATAACCCAAATCTCCCATGCAGGGAGATGGGAAAGGCAGAAGCCCTGGTGTCAGGAGAAGGGAACTGGCTTCCCAGGAAGGGATGTCACCAAGTTCCCACAACTTGTCAGCCCACCTTGCAGGACCGACTGGATCCAGAGAACGCTGGGTGGGATGGCCTACCCCCAGACAGGACTGCTCCATTATGTCAGCCAGACTTCTTGCCTTCTGTTTAAGTCTAAACTTCGTGTCAGGATCTCAAAGACAGACTCGAGGATCACTGGTTCCTTTGGTTGTTTACGTCTTGTCTATTAGGGCTCCTAGAGTCCAGACTTTACCTCAAATCTGCAGCAACAGAAGTCATGCCCGAGATAAAGACGGAAGCAGGTACAAAGAGGTGAACGTGAACCCGGTATGCTGAGGCAGCTGCAAGGATGGATGGCAGAAAGGAATCGGTCACTATAAGAAAGAGCCAGGGCACAGTACAAGCTCCCAAGGGAGCGGAAGCGCTGCCCCATCTCTGTTTACATGCTATAAAGGACAGGTTGCCATTCCCTCCTCCTCCCTCTGCCTCACCAGGTAGCCTTTCTGTGCTTATCAAAGTATAAACAAGGCACGGTGAATTTCCAACTGACTCATTGGTCTAAACCACCGAAAAGGTTTACTGAGTCAGGAAGGCTGAGTAGTGCCCATTGAGAAGTTATTTATAGACTTCCTTTACCAGTGTTCTGTTCTGAACACCATCTTTACACAAAAACAACATGTTTATATTGTTTTGATCACAAAGCATGATTTTAAGGGATTTGTTAAGGTTTGTCTTGAGGAGTTTCTCCAGAAGGATTTCACACACATAAATAGCATCGGTGGGAACTCTATAAGCACTGTGCTCATCCCTGCTCTTGTATAATTTATTGTACTGTTTGTGATGTGCTGGCCTTGTGAATTGTCTCCTACTTGCTGCTGAAGCTGTATTGAGTCATTTGCTACCTTGGTGAGGGATGTTTTCCCCCTGTTTTCATATTTATGAATTTGTCCCCCTGGGAAACATCAAGGTCAATTTCTGCCATTTGTTTCAAGATGCAGAAGGTTTAACCAAAAGTGATGTTGATCACGCTTGTAGTCAAGTATAGACCTGGGTCTTAAATACATATTTACAAACCGAGAACACTGAGATGGGAACACAGAATGGTGCAAAGGAAACAAGAGAAAATGAAACCAAAAAAAGAAAAAGAAAAGTAGAATGAAATATGAACTGTGTGCTCTTCATTCCCAGGGTCCCACTCTGTGGGATGGCAAAACCTGATCTATGCCATGGCTCTTCTGGGTTAATTGGAGGAGTCTAGAATGAAAATAGGATGGTGATGCATAATAGCTAACAAATTAAGTTTTCAGTTATTTCAGGGTCTTAGTCCAGTGGTTCTTAACCTTCCTACTACTACAACCCTTTAATACAGTTCCTCATGTTGTGGTGACCCCAACCATAAAATTATTTTCATTGCTACTTTATAACTGTAATTTTGCTACTGTTATGAATTATAATATAAATATTTTTGGAGATAGAAGTTTGATAAAGGGGTCACAACCCACAGGTTGAGAAGAACTGGTTTAGGTGTTTTACTTCTTTGGGGGATATACTGATTTTGTTTGTTTGTTTGTTTGTCTGTTTGTTTTGTTTTGTTCATTTTTCAAGATAAGTTTGCAGTGCCTAGCTCCGACTGCTCTGTATCTGTCATTTTCCTGAAGTAATTGGTATTACAGGTGTGGGCTACCATACCCAGCTATTTTTAAAGAAAGTAAATAGCAAATCTAACTTCAAGAGAAGGCTTTAGCCTATGGACAACTTATTGAGTGCCTTTCTAGGCTCTTGGCTGATGGCCCTGGAACCCCAACAATGTTCTCTGCACACAGAAGCAAAGGACAGGAGGTAAACAGAAAATACCATGCATGGTATTTATCAGCTACCCTGCTGCTGGGATGGAACCATGTGAAGGAAAATAGACTTCAAGCTAGAAATCATATTCAGTACAAATGAAAAGACAAAGATCCCCTATGGAAGCCAATGTATACGAACATACTCACAATGAGACAACTGGAATGGAAACTTCACTTGGAAGCCAAAAGGAAAAGAGCTTTGGGTGGTCACAGGAGAACTGCGCCATAGCAATAAAGGCCAGATAGGCATTTTGAACACTCAAGGCTCTGAAGATTTAATGCCCAAGCATCCTTTTTAAGAGAACATGATCCACAAAAACAAGCGAATAAATCAAGAGCTAGATTAAGGAAGCAGGGGCTCCAATAATAGATCTGGGAAGGGAAATCCCTGGAGACTGACTGACCAATCCAGGTTAGAGGGAAAGGGGACCATGGGTGGAAGGCCACCAGGAAAGAGGGAACTGGTAGGCTAGCCAACCAAACACAAATCATTTTTATGGGAACACTACTGTCCTTTTCTTTGACTCTTCTACCCATTATTTTGTTGCTGTTAGATTTATTTTATATGTATAGTGTTTTGTTAGCATGCATGCCTTATGCCCACAAAGGTCAAATGAAGACATAGGATCCTCCAGAACTAGAGTTTTATGGTTATGATCCTCCATTCTTACACACACAATAAGTAAATCTAAATTTTTATCTATCTATCATCTATCTATATATCTATCTATCTATTTATCATTTATCTATCATTTATCATCCCTCATCAATCATCTGTCTATCATCGATCATCAGTCATCTACAGACCATCAATTTATATGTTACCTGTAGGTTTACATGGTATCATAAGGGTAGGGCACCAAGGAATGACAGTGTCCTTAGAAGAAGAAAATCAAAGCTCTTGTTCTCTCTCCATCTCCTCCCTGACTAGCTCTCATCTGCTTTACAGGGTCAGCAAGAAGGAGCCACCTACTTCCAGGGCATGAGCCCTATTAGACAGACACTAGACTGGATGACACATGTAACTGAGCCTTCAAGCCTCCAACTCAGTGGGAAATAAAGTACTGGTGTTAATGCCACCTTGTGTATAGTATGTAGTCATGGCAGCCAGAGCTGAGGCAGAATTTATTGAGCAGTTTCTATATGCCCAGCACTGGTGTAAATGCTGAGGGTGCTAGAAAAAGAAGGTACAGTGTTTGCTTTGTGGAATCATAGTCTAGCTTGGGCAATGATACATCACCAAACATTTCAATACCAATTGACCAGTGCTGCAATAGACCAGAAGGCACAGGACCATATGTCCAATCTGTTATCACCGAATGACTGGTTAATCACTTGTGATTCCAGACTTCTGAGACCCTAGGAAACAGTGGGTTTCCTTGTGAGTTTGACTGCTTTCCTGTCCTTTAACAGAAGACAAATCATTGCACCTTCTCTTGGGACAATCAAACCTTTTTAGCGTTTTTGTTTCTAAGTTTATCAACTGTTAGTTTGATGATAACATTGGTCATGAATGTTTGTATAAATGTAGGTCGAACAAGGGCTTGTTGCTTGAAGCAGAAAGAGAAAAGAACCAAATGTCCATATTCTATTCATATGATGAAAAAAGAGCATGGGAAACCCCAAATATAATCAGCAAGTCTAACTCTAACCCAATGCTTCTCAGATGATAGCGGACAAAGAAACACACGGTCATCTTGATAAAAGATTGTCTCAAAAGCCAAACAACCCAAGCAAAACCAAATTAATTAATTAATTAATAACAAAGGAAAATAAATAGCAGCAATAACCAAAGTTTCAGTATCTCTGGAAGTTAATATTGTTTCTACAGCTCGTTCATACCAACGTTTTGCCAGGACTGAAAGTGGCTGGGTGAAGGAAGCCAGATAAAAGCCACAGAAGCCCAATGTAGAAGAGCATTATGACTTGGGTTCCATGAGCCAAGTTAGCAACTTGGAAGGAATGCTAACTAGCTGTGTGGCCTCACATAGTACAGTACACCTAGCCTTGCTCACCTTCAGTTTTTGTAGCTGTAGGTTGGGATAATAATGGTCCAGTTATCCCGAGGACAAAGTGAGGTCATTCATGGGACATACATGGTAAGTCTTTATCAGCTCTTCCATTAATACTGACATTTAAAAACTGTAGGGAAAATGTGAATTAAGCAAGTCTTGTGGGGTGGAATGTAGAGTGGAGACATTTGATATGGACCTTGAAGGAAGATAAAATTAATGTGAAGGCAATTGCAACTTACTGTCACCCCAGCACAAATTGGGTCAACAGTCTTTAGGGTAGATTAAATAGGGTGTTTTTGTTTTTGTGTCTATTTCTTTAATACTTGATGGAGAAAATAACCTCAACTAGTAGATTTGGCTAGGGAGGTAGCAGGGGGTGGGGGTGGGTGGGGGGTAGGGGAAGTGTTGGGGGGTTGCTTTTGAATACTGTTGATGAGTTCTGGAATGGTTTATTGGTCCTTCACAGCAGAGCTTTGATATCTTAAGAAAAGATCTCAGCTCTCTTGAAACCATGACAAACCAGCCTGGGTCCTCTGAACAACAGCTCCATTTACTGTTAGTATATAAACATCGGTTTGGCAATAATATAGAACACAAGAGCCAGAGGGCCCCATTCATAAGGAAACTATTTGGATAAGAAGAAATGCCACTACAAACCCAATTTGTCTACGAAGTCAAATTAGAAAAAAAGGCATGAATTTAAAGGGTGATGTCTGCATCAAGAAATACTTTGGATATATGAAAATAACTTGGCTAATTGGCTGTGTGGAAAATTCAAGAGTTCTTCCAAACTGGTTAGTCGTAATTCTCAAGTTATTCAAGTGGTGGGTAGATGAGTAATGCTCTAAATATGTAGCAAAATGGTAGAATCTAACAAAACTGGTACAATACAGAAATTAACCCCCGTCAGACCCAATGTCAGCTGTTACATGTGGTTTGACTGTTCTTAGATAGATCCACTGATGACCACACTGGGGTGAGCATCATCTCCTCTCTCTTTCACTTTCTCTCTCTCTCTCTCTCTCTCTCTCTCTCTCTCTCTCTCTCTCTCTCTCTCTCTCTCTCTCTCTCTCTCTCTCTCTCTCTC
>CABHPQ010158927.1:17978-39883 GCA_902168405.1 Peromyscus aztecus
AGACCCCAAAGGAAATGTTTTTTTGCTGTTGTTGTTGTTGTTGTTAACTAAAATCCAGAAACGTTCTTGGGCCTGTGTTGGTAGCTTCATACTTTCTGGAGGCCAGAGACGCCAGGAAGACAGTCTGGATTTTCCTTGTCGTTTTCCCTTGAATGAGCGCTCATTCCTGGAAACCACACTGAGGACTTGAACACCTGGAGTGGAAACTTGACAGACCAGCTCATCACTGTCTCCATTCCTTCATTCGGTAAAGCCTTCTTAACTAAGACAGTGACTCCTGAATGACACCCCACTCCTGGAGACCCCTCTTATGTACCTGACCTCTGCTTTCCTTTTTTCTTTTAAGATCCTTATAATAAAATACTTCTTTCTAAAACTCAACCACTGTGGTCCATAAATTTAAGTCTTCAAATTCATGAGACAAGAACCCAAAAGCCACTCACTCGGGGTGGCTCTGGTTCAGTCAGGTTATGGGACCTTAGCCCTCCCTCACTCCAAGTTAAGCTCACCAAGGGCCAAGAAAGGGTCTTTCATTCTCAAAAATACCCCAGTGTCCCCATATCATTTCAGTTCATGAACACATCTGCATGCTGATATTTCACAGGTCCGTCCCTCGGGCTCTGCTTGTTGTTTTTAAAGTATTTTATTTTTTGCCCCCCAAAACTACATCACTTCAAATGACTTGCTTTAGTCTCTGGTGTCTTTGAACATTTGATGGCGTACATGTCATTTACCTGTTCATAATTGCACATTTTAAAGTCAGTGACCACAGTGTGGACACTTTATCGCCCTCTGTATGGTAGTATATTTACTGACTGAAGTAACTAACTTTGTGTAACTAACTAACAGAGAGGAGAATAGGGAAGTGTAAGAAAAGAGAAAAGCGTGACAGAGGAAAAAAATGGAACTTTAGGACATTTTTAGATCACCTACCCTTTATTAATTTACAGACATATCTTCAGAAAGCAACACGTAAAAACCTCAGTGACAATAATAGCTAACACGTGATTCTGTCTTCTAAATACTTCTAAATACCATTCTCAGTACTGTGTGTATATTTATTCATTTAACCCCCACAGCACCCCTACGTAGTGTGTGTGTGTGTGTGTGTGTGTGTGTGTGTGTGTGTGTGTGTGTGTTTATCTGAAGAGTTAAACTGAATTTCCTTTTGGGTTATACTTCACAGCATGTTCATCAAAGGTAGAGTTGTAGATAAGGCAGATGACAAAGCCATCTGGCCACACTCTATAGAAGCCAGGTTCCTGGCCAGAGTTTTCCAAGACATCGTCATCCCTGGAATGGCTCCTGTGTGGGTCACAAGATGATGATGCTGCTGCTGCTGCTGATGATGATGATGTCGATGACGATGGCTGCAGAGGCAGCAGCAGCCATGGGGTGGCCCAAACAGGAGCAAACATCAACATTCAAAGACAATGTTGTCAGTGGTGGGGTTTCTTGCTCTGAAAGTTTCACCTTCCTGAGTATTCACAGTGAGAGCTGAAATAAAGATGTATCCAGGACCATCTGAAGGGAATAGGTGGAGACAGGATGGGCAATAAGGTTTTCTGTGCATATAATTTCTAGATAGTGGTTGTAAGGAGAGAAAATGTTGGCTGTGGTACTTTGAGAAGAGTCCACATCAACATACCTTCATTCCACAGTTCCCTCCCACATACTTGAAATTCCACAGGAAATTTACCTACTGTCTGGCAACCCCACCTTTTAAATAAATATATGCATATGGGTGATTAACCTTAAGTAAATGGATTTTGAAACCTAAAGCAGGGAAGTAAGTCAGATGTTTGCTATAAATCTTACTCTGTGTCTTAATACCTCTGTGCCCTAAAGCCAAGTAACTTCAAGGTTTCTCTTTTGTAAAATGGGCTAATTCTTATTTTATAAGAACGTTGTGAGAATTGCATGCACACACAGACACACACCACTTGATAGAGAATCCAGTTAAACACTACAGCATCAGTACCCTCCCACATCCTCCAACCCAATTAACCTCATCCTCTTGGCAGACAAAGGGAGAGCCCTCTGCTGAGATCAAGCTGACCACCTTGCCTGGAACTGGGCCTGTGCACAGTAATCACCCACATGCTTTTGTTTGCTCCACTCCCTTCACCTTTGACCCAGTCTGCTCACTTCAGTTTGCAGTGTGGTGAGCCAGTATCACAAAGCAAAGGGACATTTCCTACCTTTGAAAAGAATGGGCAGAGACCCAGCAGACTTGTGGTGCCTGCCATTTCCCATCTGTAAATTTCTCAAAATCCTTTCCAGTAAATGATCTCTTAGGGCTCATAGCACAATGCATAATGCTAAACGTCTCAGTCACTGTGTGCCTTCTAAGTAAAATGGTTTCTTAAGAACACGCAGTTGCTAAGTTATGAATGGGAGATGGTTTTGCCACTCTTCTATTTACATGTGTGCTGGAATCTCAGAGGCATTGCAGAAATGAACCAACTAGTAAATGTTTCTGCTTGATTCCCACAAGGAACTGATAGCAGTGCTGTGGGTGAAGTCCAGGGTCACCTCCAGAATGCGGAGCCCTTAGGTCGGCAGGCTTCGACAGAACAGACTGACGTCTCAGAGCGGCTCTTCCTGAGAGCATTTTAAGAAACAACTCTTTCACTGCTTGAAATATCACCGTGACAAAGTTGAACGCTACGGGTTCCACTGTGAATGGACCTTCCACTACCGTTATCCTAGTGGGGTGGGGTAGTCTTAACTCCCAGACCTACGTACTCCCCACCCGCTCGCTCAGCCAAAGTGCTGCAGGATCCCACTATTGTGCGGAGCCACAGGCCTTTTTCCAGTCCTCCCCATTTGTCTTCCATCCCCTGCCAGATGTATTTAAACAGGCTGCGCTGGGCTTGCGGCAGCTCTCTTTATCTCCCTACACATTCCTTCCTCTGCCCATTCATGCTGCTGCAGAGGGCTGGACCAACTTCCTGAAATCTTGTGGGATCTGGGGGCTTTTCTCCCTAGAGCGTGGCCTCTGAGCCTAGTTGTTTTGGGTAAGTAATTTCCTCCCTTCTTCTCACTGGAGTCCACAGGGCTTCCTCTGCTCAGCGTGATAGCCCCTTGCACCACTGAGAAGTTTGCCTGCGTCCTGGACCCTCCCTATGCTCTTGAATTTCCTGCTGTCAGAATGCAGGATTTCCTGACTGGAGATGTATATGGCTGAGGCACGGCTCGGCTCTATCCTGACCACACCTCACAGGCATCCTCTTCCTCACTGTACAATATATCGTATTTATGTCCCAGGGTGATGAGCTCTGTCCCTCTGTCTTTACCTTGATGTACCATTTCCTTCATTCCCCTAGGCTGAACAAACCACAAAGTCCTTCATCATCTACTTACTCTTAGCCCTGTTTTGATTTGAAAAGCTTTTCTATTTTTGTGTGTGCTTCAATCTTTAATTGGAAGGATTTCTTTAAAATAAAGTTTAAATAGCTAGGAAAGAAGGTGTTACATGAAGTTTAAGCCTCCTAAGACTTCTTCTAGTATCCTGTTAAAAACAGTGGCTAACTAAAAAAATAAAAAGATTGGTAGAAACATCTACAAGTCCACTCTCTGCTCTCTTGTCTCTTGGACAAGTGTGGGTGCCGTTGCATATCCTGACAGTTTCCACATTCCTAGACTCCTCAGCAAGCTCCAGCCCTACTGTTGGAGCAGAGCCTCAGAGGGGCCCCTCCTTCAGTTACGTCCATTGCTGCGGCACAGCACCCAGGTTTTCCTCAAGGACAGAGTGGGGTGAGCTCCAGACAGCTCAGAGAAGGCTCTGTTGGCTGTACTAGAGTCACAAGGCCAAAGCAGTTACATTTGGCCATGAGCAATGCTGGCACCCTGAGACCTGGCTTCCCTCCAGTCCCAGCTCAGTCAGTGCAGCTCATCAAGGTCAACTCACTCATCCACAAGGCAAAGCTCACTCCTGAGTTCCTACAACTGAATGGGCCCCAGTGCTAATGTTGACACCAACTTTTTCTTAGGCACATCCCTAGACAGCAGAGTGTCCACAAGGGGAGCCTATACACTGGGGGCTCCCGAGCTACCTGCTTCCTACCACAGATGCCCCAGGGCAGGAACCAATTTAGAGATCCCAGTTCTAGCCTCTTACAGAACTATTTGGATAGCTTCAATCGTTCTCCTTGTCCCTGGGTGTTGATAAAGGATCTCATCTTCATCCAAACAGGTTTCCTTAACTTTGAATCGAAGGGAATAAGGCCCTGGAAATGTCCTGACAGGACCCAGACAATGGCTGTGTGAATTATTCATTCCCTCTCAGGACACTAAAACCTTCCACTAATCCCAACGAAGTGAACAGTCTCCTTGTTCTGGATTTGGAACTCCCTGTGAGCACCCGGCCGTCCTGCTGTATCCAGTTTACAGCAGCTGGTACAGAATGAACGTTCTGTCTAAATCGGTTGGATGGATCTGGTGCTCCTCGGGCGTCTCCTCTTTGAAGGTGGCATTTGTCCACTCCAACTCACTGTTGGATTTTCCCAACTAATTCCAGCCTTTACTGATAGACTCCACCGGTTAATGCTCACAGCTCCTCTGTCTGTCAGTTGTCATTGTGACCTGAGAGAAATCAACTTGAAGGAAGGCGGAGGGGCATTTTTTTGGCTGGTACTTTCAGAAATTTCCATCTGTGGTTCTGTGGCATTCTTGCTCGGGGCATTTGGTCACATAGCACACTATGGTGGAACCATGATGTGACAGACAGAGGGAGCAGCCAGGGTCCCCAGACTCTCTTCAAAGGCACTTAACTCCTTCTACCAGGTCCAACTTAAAGGCCTACCATTTCCAAGCATGGAGTGGTGACTAAGCCTTCATCACATGGAAAACAGGGAGATGCTCAATGTCCTTTCTTTAGCATACCGCTTCTGCCCCCCAAAAGTTCACCTCCAAACCAGTCCACCTCTAAGTGTACCCAGAGTCCAAACGCTGCTCCAGCACTGCTCAAAAGCCCAAGGGCAAAGTCTCTTCAAAGGAACAAAGAAAATCCTTAGCTCTTGGCCCCTATTAAAAAAAAATAGAGCAGGTTATAAACTTACCCCATGAAACAGGTTAAATGTCCCCATTCCAGAAGTGGGGAATAGAGGTGTGGACCAAAGAAAGCAAAAAACACAACAGAGAAAACACTGGTGAGTTGTGTTCCACATCTGTCACACTGAGCCCAGGAAGGCCTGGTGTGAGCTCCAAAGGGCTTGGGACCTGCAACCTTTGTGGTCTTCCCGGCTACGGTCCATATGCTCATTCCCCATGGGTTGTCTCTTGGCTTCCTTTGGCATTGTGCCATGATCCTGGTATCTCTGAGTCCCTGGAGTCTGCAGTGAATCTTTGGTTTCACTCTCACAGGTTCACTACACATTTCCCTGTCAGAGCCACTTACAGACTTTGCCCTGTGACACACTGGCAGCCCAGACTGTTCCTTTGGAATCACAGAGGAAGCCTCTGTGACCCCCATCCCTGTGCTTATAAAGTCAACGTTGCATGGGCTTTATGAAGGCTTGCCTGCGGGAAGAGTTACATCAGAGCCCCTGGGCCATGTCTACAGTAGTGTCTGCCTTCCCCAACTGCTAACCACAGGGAAGTGAATCCTGAGGAAACAATTCTGTAGGCTTCCTTGTGCATGCAAGGCACCCTGAGAATCTCTTCTCAAATGAAAAAAAAAAAATTTTGTATTTATTTATTTATTTATTTATTTATTATGTATACAGTGTTCTGCCTGCATGTGTGCATGCAGGCCAGAAGAGGGCACCAGCTCTCATTACAGCTGGTTGTGAGCCACCATGTGGTTGCTGGGAATTGAACTCAGGACCTCTGGAAGAGCAGCCAGTGCTCTTAACCTCTGAGCCATCTCTCCAACCCTCAAATGAAAATATTTAAAACGAGTTTAAATTTTTAGATCTTCGAGACTTGTAATGGGTGGATTCTTGAAGATTTTTGAGATGCCTTCAAGGCCTCTTTCCTATTGTTCTAGAACAAATTATTTGGCTTCTTTTTCATGGCACTAGCCCGGAATGTCACATCTTTCTTTTTTGGGGGTAAAATACTAAGTTTCACATCTTTCCACTTGGCTTTTTTCCTCTTCCCTTTTCCTATTTGACTAAAGGCAGCTAGCATCAATGTGCATGATGGAGCCTTGATTTTGTGCTATCTTGATACTTTTTCTACCTAGGTACTCGGCCACACATGGCATGGACAATAGTCAAATTCTTTGCTAGTGTGTACCATGGAGGGACTCTAGTCCAATTTCCAACAGTCCTTACTCCCATCTGAAACCTCTTCCTGTTCTAACTGAGCCCTAACTGACCATAACCCTTACTGTTCACATTTCTATCAGCATTATCCATTTATTTTAGAAAAGCCAGTGTTAGACACTTTTATTGCAATAATAAAACTCAAAACTTATATGTGGCACAGGGAGTGGGAAATGAAAGCGTAGTAATTCCTCTCACCAAATCACTTCACGGGAGAGCAAAGGGTGGGAAGCGGCTTACAGGAGGAAAAGCCAGGAAGCTGAGGTCAGCATCAAGTATCAAAACCCAGGAGATGCTGAAGCTGTAGTGGCCTGTATCAACACCTCTCAGAAAACACTCAAGGGTTTGTCTGGAGGGCTGGGCTTTTGTTGGATGATGACAAACAATGCCTCCAACCTTAAACCTAACATGCTTAAAGCTTAGGAAATAGAACTTGGATGGTCACAGGATTTCAGGGGCCTGAAAAATCTACTAGAAAAACCAGCAGATGGGGAAAAATGAGGCCTTCACAAAGAAGGCTTCAGAGGGACCTGCTAGTCTAGCGACAGATGCCTGTACCATGTGACAGAGCAGTGAAGGGACCTCTTTTAGAAGGCAGAGGGTCTCAGAAGGTGGGAGGGGCTGGCCGATAGAGGTTTCTTCATCTCTCCCCTGTGCAGTTTGGGCTCTGCAGCACTGCAGTAAGGATGTCTTACTATATAATAGAAAAAGATCTCACCTAAAAATAAACACTGTCACAGCCAATATTCTAAAGTAAAGCCTTCATGTGTGCCTTGATAAAACACTTATCTGGAAACCTAGATTCCCATGACTGAAACTGATTTTGCACTTCAAGACAGAGTGAGTATCTTGAGGTTTAGGACATATGCTTGAGATCACACTTACAAGGAAGGAGAAGAGGACATGAAGGGCTCCACAGCCAGGTGAATATCTACCCTACTCAGCAGGGTGGGTAGCTATACAAGGAACACAGTGGAACATCAGAAGAAGCTCCAGATGGATTCGTGTATGAGTCTGAAGACACCGGATCTCCCCATGGCAGAACTATGCGCAGGAAGCTAAGGGAGGAGGCCACTTTGGTCATTCTCGATTTAGAAGTTCTACACTGAAGACAGGAGTGGTGTGTACCAGGGTGATCCCTGGGTGCCCAGTGGTTTCATAGGCATATTCTAGAGAGATCATCATGTTCATCTGAGGCCACCCTTCCTTCCTAGCCTCAGATGGCCTTCTGCTTGCCTATCATGAACTAAAAGGGCCTGCTTCTATTCCAGAAGGGATAAGATTTCTGTCCATCTTCAAGTATCCCTGTGCTGTACAGCATGCAGATCTGTGAGCTTCAGACAGGTGAAGCTATGGCTAGGGCAGATAGTCTTCATCTGCTCTCCCACAGCCGTGGCAACAGAGGTCTCCAAGTAAGTGGCATAGACCGGGAGCAGAGGGAACTCTCAGCAGATCAGCATCACAGTTTTCTGAGATCCCTCTGGAATGCTGATGAATTATTGCCTTCAAGGCACTCTAGGTTTCCTCTTGCCTGGATCTTCAGAAGGCTTCTTCTGGCCCATATTGTCAGCTGTAGTCACAGTACTAAGCAGGAATAGGCTCTCTGTTAGTCATGCTTCCATCACTGGGCAATAATGGAGTGGATCAACTTTAAAAGAGTCTAATTCTAATTTGGCTCAGGGCTTCTGAGGTGTCAGTCAATGGTTGATCGTCTATTGCTTTCAGTCCTGTGACAAAGTGATGTACTATGGTGGAGACGCCCAGTACAGCAGAGCTCACCACATGGTCGGTAGGAAGAGAAACAGGAAGGGGCCAGCGTCCATGCCTCCTCCAGTGTCCTTGGTGGCCTAACTTCCTCCCATTAGGCTCTAACTTAAAAGGTCTATCCCCTTCTCACAGCACCCTCATCACAAAGGCCTTGAGGGAACACTCGAAACCCAGCTATGCGCTTGCCCACAAGTGATGTCTGTACCTGAGGCTCTGTGCAGGCAGATTAAGCCAGGGATCTGTCTCCGGGAATCTCCTGAGTCATTTGAACAGATGCTCTCAGCTGACCCTAAGGGCGGGGACAACTCTGCCAGCCCTGGAGTCTCGTCGTTATTCTTTGTCGATGTAAGCTACTCTACCTAGAGTGAGCCACACTATGTCAAGGCTGAGCTGTCCCTTTGGTCCAGTCACACTACCCTAGGCTTGCTTCCCTGCCCACACTTTCTTGAGTCCATACAGTTTAGGGTCCCTTCCAGCCCAGCTTTCTGCTTCCTGTAAGTCTGAATATAAAACTATCTCCCTAAGTCTGTAAGTACATTTTTCTCTTTTTCAAAATGGCTTCACTTGAAGCAATGGAAAATCAAGTCCAGCTCGTCTGTGAAATTTGCTTTACATTGCGTATGGATACTTCCAGCTTACAAATGAAGCAGGCTAACCAACCAGTGGTATTCAGATGTCCTGGGATTAAAATGCAACAGATTCCAGGCCCTCAGCTGGTACAGAGTCATCCGTCTCAGTTGGGGACTGTGTTTCACATGGGTCATGTAAGCTTAGTTTGAACTCGCTTGTAGTTTAGGTTTTTGTCCTGTTCGGAGTCACACACATGAAAACTGCCACCTGCGGCATCTTTTAAAAGTCGTCACAGGTTCTCACTCCAAGACTTTAACATGAAGCAAAGCAGGAAGTGAAAGAATTTGCAAACACCATCTTCACTTACTACATTTCTAGGTCATGTCATTCTGTGACCTTGTGGTAGAAAGCAGGAGTTTGCAAAGACAACATTTACTTGCATTTGAGAAGTAGGCATTTCTTAACAAAGGGCCTAGGATTGAATGATACAGCTTTGTCTCCACCTGCAGGAATGAAAAGAATTATTTCTGGGTTGAAAATACATAAAGCCTCACAGACTGTCATTAAAAACGAGGTATAACTGGTAAATCTTATGGTTTACTCACTCATTTTCCTATAATAAAGTAATTATTGGAGTCAAAGGGGGTCAGTTGAAAGAAATGTCAACCAATGTGCTTCTTTTGTAATTAAAAAAATTTTATTAAAAAAATGTTTTTATTTTGTATGTATGGGTGTTTTTCCTACATGTATGTCTATGCACAAGTATGTGTAGCACCTGGGGAGCCCAGAAAAGGGTGTTGGAGTTTCTGGAACTGAGTGGCAAATGGTTGTTAGCAGCTTTGTGGGAGCTGGGAACAGAAACCAGGTCCCCTGCAAAAGTAATACATACTCTTAGCCACTGAGCCCTTTCTCCAGCCCTGATTTTCTACCTTTTCAACTGAATCTCTATGTTGTACATATAGAGATGTCCGGTCATCCGTGCACATCTTCATCAATGGTGAACGACCACCAATGGACCGTTGTGTAGCTGCCGCCCACAGCCAGACTAAGACATCACCTGGGGAAGCTCTCTCATGATCTGCACTTGCTTTTACGTAAGAACCCAAATTCTTAGTTCTTTACCAAACCATCAGTCACAGATTGCAGGAGAAAGGACGGTGGATGGGAGAAGAGAAACGGACTGTAGGGCATGCTTTTGTCCCTGAGCACCGTGGTCCAGGAGCTGCCCCCAAAGGATCATCACCTGCGTCAGCTTCCATGGGGGTAAGGTGTCAGCCCCCAACCTTCTATGGCTCTCTACTGCGGCTTGGGATGCTCTCCGCTGGGCTCTTATGCCAATCTGGATCTAGCTTCATCTTCGTTTACATGAGATTGTTCCTTAAGACTCATCCATACAAAAACTAAACAAAGACTGAGGTTTTCCTCCCTAGATACATTTTTAAAGGATTTCTCATGGAACCATGGCTCACAGTATTTAGGGAGGAGTCTTATCTGACCAAGGCGAGAGTGAGGTAGGTACCCACAGGTTCCCCCCATCCACTGGGTGGGAATCAATATTTTACACTCACATCAAATAAGCAGTTGGAGTCCTTTGCATGTGGCCCAAACTGTAACCAAAATAGTTCCATATCCGTTTTAGGTCACCTGAAGCTCCTCTTGCCCAGGATCTCATGACTTTTGTTTCAGGGAGTTTACCAGTTTTTGTTTGTTTCAGACAAACAGTTAAAGTTAGGCCCTTTCCTCCTTTAAAAGGAGAAATCAGCAGTGTTCTTCTTTAACCGCCTCTTGAGAAGGAGAAAATTTCTAGTCCCTCAAAGCCGGTCAGTTCTTAACTTCTCTGTATGTGACAGCTGATTTCCCCCTTTACCTGACATGTGCGGATGCTAGTTCTGTGATCACAAAGTCTATTTCCCGGCTTAGATTTAGAATCAATTAAAGATCCCATCTCCATCCACCAGTCCATCCAGGAAGGAACAGCTTCACCGGTTGATGCTACAGACCCAGGGCAGGGACATAAGCAGAGAGGAGGAGAGAGATGAATGTAAAACTCAGCAAATCACAAGAGGCTTTGTTTCCTTTCCGCTTGAAAAAGTCTTATTAAAAACCACTAGTTAGACATTTCTAATACCAGATTGTTCTTGTTAAAGTCATCAGAAAAAAAAAATACAAGTGGATGCTTTTCAGTCGGAGTTTAAGCCCTCTCCATAGGGGTCTGGGGAGGCTGCCAGGTGCTTTTGGTAAGAGGGACAAAACTGGTCTAGTGCATCCATATTGTGGGCACACTCTAGCTATTCAAAACCAGATGGAGGAAATGGGATGGGGGAGGAGGGGATGGGATTTAGAGAATGAATAAGAAGACAAAATGGCCCCAAATTCTTAGCTATGGCTCTTCATGTGTTGAAAGCCCACATTGTGTGAAGCAGCAAATCAAAATAAGGTTATTCATCTATCACAGACTGCATCAAAAATACGAAATTGTTCTCTTCTAGCTGGCTAGTTTCTCATACCACTAAAAAAAAAAAAAAAAGCCCTCTTCATTAACTACTGTGGTTTACTGTCCTGTGGGCCACAGTCACTTCAGAGTTTCAGGGAAACATAATTTAAAAAATTTTTCTAACTAGTCAACTAATTTTGCAAAGTCCAGTGAATAGAGATGAATTCTCAGACCTAATTTGATGTTAAAAAAAAAAAAAAAAAAAAAAGAAAAAAGAGTCCTCCAGCCAGCGGGCTCTTAAGTGTCCATGTATTCTGTGGGAGAGCCCCTCCCTTCTCCTCCCTCCTCTAAAACAGCTCCCCTCTGGGTCCCTGTCCCCCCACCCAACCCCTTCACCTCTGTCTTTTTTCCTTGGATAAGAGCCTCACAATGAATAGGCAACATTTTTAAAGAAAGGATTGGGGGGAGTGTTGAGAAAGAGAATTAGAGGCCAAACGGGGCCCTTGGAGGAAAAGCATTCAACGACTGATATACCTCAATGGCATTCACTGCTGCAGAGAGTAACGAACTTCTTGCTTAGCTAGCAGCAGCTCACCTCATGTCCTTCACTCATCCGAGACCATTTTCCAAGAAGAAAAGAAAGCCACGTGGTTCTCAGCACCATCTACGCATAGTGTGGACGGCCGCCTGCCTTCGCTGCTGGACTTTTGTGGTGGGAATGTACAAGCTCCTCTCTTTGTCTCCCTGCCTGTTTCCTTGGGTGGTATTCTTTTGTATGAAGAAATGGGGAAGTTGTATGGTTTGCCACCCATTTGGAAAAGGTAAATTTTGCCTGAAAAAAAAAATATGTGTGCCATAATTTGGTATAATCTTCCATGTGCAAACGTCCTCAGGTGCCCCTACATAACAGAATACATATGAAACATTCAAACATTTATCTCAAAGTTGGCTGAAAGTGTAATGTCTTAAGAAACTACAAGATCTCTTTTCTTGTCTCTTCTGTGTTAGTACAGATGCCTGGCCAGTAATAATAATTTTCATGTGCTATGTACCAATCTATAAATTACTTTATTCCAGACAAAAGTCATGTTTCCTTCGGGAAGAATTGGCTTCCAGGACACACATGCTAGAGGGTGACACTTATGCTTCCTCATGGTCCTGGATTTCCTTATGTTTATGTATCCCAAAGTAATGTTTTTTACATTTATTTTGGTTAGCTACTTGGCGTGTGATACCTGAACTCCTCAAATGTCTTGTGTTTGGAGGAACACTTGCTGACACAGGGTTATATCTGGGAGAAACACGCTCTGATTGGATTTCTGGAGTGAACTTGGTGTATTCCTAAGTCCAAAGTTAGAAACTCTCATCGTTCAACTTTCTGAGATATTCTTGGAATATCATTGTGCATTTTTACTACAGGAGATTAATCTCTCAAAGTTCTAACACAGTTATAAATGTATTTACTCCTCAACCATCTGAAAGTTTATTCCAAATCAGGAAATATTAGGAACTCTCACAGACCCTACCTAGTAAATGGCTATTAATTTGATTTAATGTAGGATGAGATTGGCATGGACTATTTGGTTACTAAATTCTTGAACATTCTTACAATATTTATTTGTGATAGTTCAGTTATTAGGAGTGAAATCAAGATGGAGCTCCCTTTTTAAGGTGACTTCAGGTCAGACTCCCAAAGAGGCTCTGGCGTGATGAAGCCACAGGAAAAATCTGAAAGAGTCTATTCAAGGGCTCCTGGATGTCTCCTGGAGGCGTCATCTGAGATTTATACTTCTGATTTCTACAGGACCCCTGGGCTCCGTTTGACCCCCCTCACCTCCGTGTTGTTGAATCTGAGAAGTCACAGCCTGGAGGCACCTTGCCAGTTCACTTCCTCTAGTGAGCAAAAAAATGACAAGATTTACAAAGAAGAATGTGTGCTAGCTGGCCTCAGGCCCCAGGCCAGGCAGGAACAATGCTCCGGTTCATGGAAGTCCAAAGGATCACATAGAGACTAGCTTGCTTACATAATAGGAATGATCAGTTTATGCCTCCCCCTTCGAGTTGCCAGCCATATTGTTCTGCGGAGTCATGACACCTCCTGGTACCTCCATCATAGGGCAAAGTGGTCCAGAACTGAATTAATAACCAGCATAATTGCTGATATTTATTGAGCCATTTGTCCTGTATCATGTTAAGGTCTTGTTTTAGTGAGGGCTTCTATTGCTATGAAGAGACACCATGACCATGGCAACTCTTATAAAGGAAAACATTTAATTGGAGTAGCTCTCTTACAGTTCAGAGGTTCAGTCCATTATTATCATGGTGGTGCATGGTGGCGTGCGGGCAGACATGGTGCTGGAGATGTAGCTGAGAGTCCTACATCTTGCAGGCAACAGGAAGCAGTCTGTGACACTGGTCGGTATCTTGAGCATAGGAGACCTCAAAGCCCACCCCATAGTGACACACTTCCTCCAACAAGGCTACCCCCACTTCACCAAGGCCACACCTCCTAATAGTGTCACTCTCTGTGAGATTATGAGTGTCAATTACATTCAAACTACCACAGGTCCCTTCAGTAATTCTTATCCTTACTTTGCCTTGCAAGTGGAGAAACTAGGGCAGAGAGATTTAAAATGACTCGTAATGGTCAAGTAGTGTGATGGTCAAATGTGTGCAAATGCTTTGAAACATCTTCCAAAGCTGAAATACAATTCTACTCTCTTGGTCTGAGCTGGTTGTAGAGACAAATTATAATGAACAAGGTGTTGTTTGAGTGATGTGGAATGCTCCCTAGGCTTGTGTTCACACATTTCCCTATTTTAATAGGTTTTCTCATGATTTCTCCCTCTCAGGGATGCACACAGCTTTGAAGTGCCACAGCCAAATCATCAGTACATAAGTTTTGAAGGCAGACCATCATACTCTACCACGCTACCCTTCCTGGGAGCAAAGGAGATTATCTGAGAAGCTGCAAGTCTGACAATCAATGCATACTCAATAAATATTTCTCTCGAGCTGCATAAAAATACAATCTATTTCCAGAACCTCAACAGTCCAATGATGGCAAAAGCCACATCAGCTATGAAGGGCCACTCCTTTTCTAAGAGATTCTGAATTAGTGCTGGTTGAGACATTTTGCCTGGCCCTTCCTTTTAAAGGCTCCAGACAGAGTTAGGCTTACCTGTCAGCACATTACTTCAGGCAGGGCTATTATATCATTAATCAGATCACAGCTTCTCTTAGGACCATTTCTGTTCTGAGGATACCCCATAGTTACCTTAACCACATTGGATAGAGTGTCAAACATGATTAATAAAATACGAACAACTCACCTCCTTGACTGGACCTCTTTGGCAAGTGGTTATCTCCCATGAGAATTGTTGGTACTCATTTTCAGAACATTTTGTCTGTGGCCAAACGGGGCCCTTGGAGGAAAAGCATTCAACGACTGATATACCTCAATGTTACAATTAATTTTGATGACCACAACACTGGGCTGAGTCAATGGTAGTTCTTGACTCTCTCCTACACATGCAGTTAGGAGTGTGTTAGTCTTCCTTAGAAACTGTTAAGTGGTTTTCAACACATGACCATTATTTGACATAATCTCACGGGCTATAGAAAATATACTTTCCCCAATACCTACTTTTTAATACCAAGATACTTCATATATATTCTATTCAGGGGTTTAGAAAGTCCTTGGTGAAAGGCTTCCTAACTACTTAGATCTAAGGGAGAATGGCAGGGTGTTGAGATTTTCATCACCGGGGCAAATACCAGAGAAAATCATGATAAAGGAGGAAGGGTTTCTGTTGCTCATGTTTTCAAGGGTCACAGGCCATGGCTGGATGGTTGTGCTGTTTCTCGGTGGTAACGGTGGTAAAGTAGAACATCATAGGTTGAGAGGTAAAGCTACTCACATCACAGTGGCCAGGGAACAGAGAGCCAGGGTCAGACCATGGCAAGAGATAACCCCAGGCTATCCAGTTAGAACTGGCATCCTAAAGTGTCCAGCACCTCCCCCAACAGTACCAATCAACTGGGGGCCAAGCCTTTAACACTTAAGCCTGTGGGGGATATTTTATTTAATCTGGGACAAATGACCTTGAGGATATGCGAAAGAGAGTGAAGAAGAGTTCACCTGACTCTGC
This sequence comes from Peromyscus aztecus, assembly GCA_902168405.1. Lineage (NCBI taxonomy): Eukaryota > Metazoa > Chordata > Mammalia > Rodentia > Cricetidae > Peromyscus > Peromyscus aztecus. Next base: position 33,173 of record CABHPQ010158927.1, read on the forward strand.
AATTTCAACACGTGTCATCTTTTAAAGGACAGACATCGCCGCTTCTTTGCGGCCACCTCTGTGGGCTCTCTTCACAGCAGCCACGTGGCTCCTCTGCCTCCACTCCAGGTAGAGTTAGTGCCCCTAAGTTATATGATGCTTTTCACTCCTGACCCTGACCTGGCTTGTCTCCCAATAACTCGCGTGGTTTCCACTCTAGTAACACCTGACAAACATTCATCCTAGCCTCACCCTTTTCTAACTCAGTCAATTCTCACTCTTGAAGTATCCAGCTAAGTGGCATCTGATGCGGGATATCACCCTCTCACCCAGCCTGATCTCTCTCTGCTCTTGGCCCTCGTCACTGCTGGAGTAGCTCTCCCACTCCGTGTCCTAGTTATTCGGAAGAGAGCCCAGGCTCTGGCCATGGTATTCTGGCAGTCTTTGTCAAATGCTTCCTTTTCCTGTATGTAATAAACTCACAGACCTCATCAGAGAAGTCTGCTTTCCGTGTGCTGCGGATGGCAGTTAATGCAGAAACTCATAACTGGTCAAAATACAGACAGGCAAGGTGTCTGTGGGGGGCTCAGCCGCAAATAGGATCCCTGTATGATGCCACAGCCTCCAAGGCTCAGGACCATTGTGCAAGTGAGGTGAAAAGCTTGGAAGAGCCAGAGGTTGGGGCGAACTGGAGTGGGTTGGCGTCTTCTAGACACGTCAGGACCGATGCACGAGTGAACTCGCAGCAGCTGATCTTGGCTGCACGATACCTGCATCCGCCAGCCAACATGCCAGCATGGATGAGGAGATGCTCATGAACCCCAGCTCCTAGATGAGGAGCTGCTGTTAGCTGATGGCTTCTGATGGAAGAAGACTAAATTTTCTTTGAAGACGTGGAGCCTGGTAGGTTGGTACAGTGAGTGGCCACACACCCACACTCTTTCCGAACAGTACAAACTGGACTCGGTGGGTTATCTAACAAAGGAGGGGGCATGAAGCTGGGAAGTGGTGCAGAGGTTAGGGTGGGTCTGGGAGGCGCCAGGGGAGGAGCAACAGTGAAGTCCATCAATATACACTATGTGCGTTATGAAACTCTCAAAGAATTAATAAGCATTTTTTTTTAAGAAAGAAAGGAGATTGCGCATGTAAAGTCCTCCACCTCCCTCTTGACACAGTGCTCACTTGGCTGATGCTGCTGTCACCTCCCTCTTGACACAGCACTCACTTGGCCGATGAGGTTGTTAGTGTGTAGCTGAATCAATGGCTAAGCTCACCTATTCCTGGCAACAGTTAAAGAGAGGAAGCTTGGCAGATACGAAGTAGGAAAAGACCGAGAGAAATCAACAAAGACTCTTCGAACGGGTAGGAAAGCAAGCAAGCCAAAGCAAGGGAGACTAACAAGAAGCTGAAACAAAGCAAGGGAAATCTGCAAGCCTTCCAGGAGCCTGGCAGTTCTTGCTAGCAAAGCAGCAAATTCCCTCTACTGTGTCGCTAAAGACCAGACCAGACAGGCCATGGGACAGAGGCAAGACCAGCCCTCAGACTACCGACTGGTTTGGGGGTTTGCATCCTCAGTTTCTCAGACTGCTTCATAAAGTATGTCTAGCAGACCCATGAGATACCCCTCGCATCTCTTCCCCATCTACTCTTTCATCCCCTCTCCTGAGCCAGGGCAAAGTACAAGGTCTCAGTTTTGCATATGAGATTTACCGAGCAGAGGGACTTTGCAAAACCAGACTACCTTAGATTCAGCAACACCGCCAGGAAGACAGAGGCAGCCATTTTACTGGAAACTGCCTTTTTAACATGTCGTCATTGTTTGTATTGGGTCTACATTGGAAGTAAAAAAATGGGGCAGAAGGCTTCTGGGTATCTGTTGATTATTCTTTGAATAAAATTGGCCAGAATAAACTTTCTTAAATAATGACCACACACAACACACAAGCTGTACTTTGTCCCTCTCGCCCCGATGTCTCCTCTGCCTCCTCCCCCGGCTGCCAATTTTCAGGTAATAGTTCCTAGAATCGAAGCCAAACACTAAGAGAGCTGATATTACTGTTCTCCTGTAGTTGATTTTTTAAAAGGGCCTTTAAAATACAGCCATTTCCCCCAATTCTTTGTTGATCAGAATTCTGCCTAGAAAACATCTTTCAGAAACATCTCTCAAAAGATTATTTTAAAATATTGGTATTATTTACTTTAGGTGCCTTCTGGTTATAATATATCTATACATATTATATATATACATATATATATATATGTATGTATGTATTGCCTTAGTATTGTCTTAAAATACCGTAATGCCAAAGTAATGACTAAGTGGTTAGGGTTTTGTACATTACATGAGCAAGGTCACAGGATGTGAGAAGAGGAAGAAGAGGGCTTCCTGAGGAAAGAGCTGTTTTATTGATGAGGAAACCAAGTCTGAACTCTACCCCAGATGTCCCCGTTCTTCATCTAGAACCTTCTCTATCACTCCTAGAATCAAGCAGAGACAACAGAGCTGTTGTATTTTATCTCCTCCAGAGGACCCCCATCTCGTGACCTGAATTGTTCAATAATTTTTATGTCTGAACCCATTTGAGTCACAACATCATTATTCCCACCTTACCCACAGAGATGCTACCCTGCCAGAATAATCTACTTGAAGTGGCAGGTGACAGGCATAGGACAGGACTCCAGATACTCACATGTTATAATGAATGGCCTCTCTGTGAGTCAGGTTGCTCTCTTGGGTCACAGGAGCATAGAAATGCCTACTCCCCACATCTGAGCGCTGATATTTCAATGTCATTACCACAGCTTTGCGTCATCAGAATAGCTCCGTAATAACGTATTTTTCAATCCCCCTCCCTTGGAATTATCTCAATTCAATGACAGTAATTTTATAATGACATACAGATATGAGCATTGCCTCTATTTTAATATTTTGCAAACTACCCCAATATAAGAAAGTATTAAAATTCTTCCCCAAACTGCTGATAAAGTAATTATAAACAAGAGCACCTGCCACATTGTATAAAAATACAGAGAAGTGAAAAGAAATTTCACAATATCCCAACTCACTGACCAGATCTTTGGAGCATTATATACATTGTATTGAATCTAAATATAATTCTTGGTTTTTTTTTAACACAATTTAATGTGTAGCTGATATTCTGCTCTAGACAACAGGAACAATTAGCCTGACAATTTATAGAGACGTCTTTCTATTGGCAAAGAGAAGGCTTCCCAAAGCCTTAAAATTACATGCAGTTTAGGAAACAATAGATAATGTGGAAGACTTTGAAAGTCATGACTAAGGTTTCTTTACAAAGACATAAACTTGAAAATGATTAATGAGAATTCTATCAATGGTATGCTCTCATTTACCCTTGAAAATAATAAAAGAAACAGTGGCTCAGGCCTGTTCCTGTTATTCAGCAACCCTGCCTTGTTTACTGTGTAGTATCTTTGAGCCCGTACACTGGCCACACACCATACACCTATGTATGTGACTGCAAAGACTTCTGACAACCATGTTTCCTTGTGTGATAAATGTTTAAGTCTGTGTTATTAATTTCTAGACACCCTGGGGTAAAAAGTAAGAAATTTGCAAATGAACAAAAGAAGTCAAGAAATTTATAATTTATAGAAATTTATTGTTGCTAGAGTTTTCCTGCCTGGCCCACAATTAGGACAAATCTCTCTCACCTGCCAGTCCCACAGCCGCTCAGACCCAACCAAGTAAACTCAGAGACTTATATTGCTTACAAACTGTATAGCTGTGGCAGGCTTCTTGCTAACTGTCCTTATATCTTAAATTAATCCATTTCCATAAATCTATACCTTGCCACGTGGCTCATGGCTTACTGGTATCTTTACATGCTGCTTGTCCTGGCGGCGGCTGGCTGTGACTCCTTCTGCCTTCCTGCTCTTTTTTCCTCTCTGTTTATCCTGCCTATATTTCCTGCCTAGCCAACTGGCCAATCAGTGTTTTATTTATTGACCAATCAGAGCAACACATTTGCCATACAGATCATCCCACAGCAATTTATAAATTTATATTCATAATTTCCATTTCCATCTGGACCGGTAAGAATTCAGCAGATTTTACATGGGTCAATCTCAGCATTTCTGATTCTAAAATTTTTAAGCAGTGAGGAGCTAATTATGAGGTGGGTGGACTGAAGTCATAGAAAAGACCTGCTAACCCATGTGCACAGAGCTCCAGCCTCTACAGAATCTGGCAGGAGCCAGCCTTGTGTGGATGAAGAGCAGATGAGAGGGGCCCATATCTCTAACTTACTAGGCACTACCGATCTAACCTCACACAACCTTCAACTCACAGATTTTACTTTGTTTTGCTCTTATTCTGATAGAAGCAGAGAGAAAAACAGGTCATCTACTTCTAGCAACTGACTCTCTTGGTAGCCTGGCTTCTGTTGTTAGTGGGTCTGTTAGCAACTTTCATGTCACTGTGACCAAATTACCTGGCCCAGAGAACTGAGGAGAGGAGAATCGTTTTGCACATGAATGTGGAGACTTTCAGCCAGTTAATCACAGTGGGCAGGCATGGTGGGCAGCTCTGTCCCTGGAAGCGGAACTGTCAGGTAAAGGCTGTCCCCATCACCATGAACCTGGAGGTAGAGTGACCAGAACAAGAGGCAGCTGTAACATTGCAAGCCCTGCCCCTGGTGACCAACCCCAACCCCAAAGTTCCACAGCCTCCCAAAATGTCACCAAGGTCTAGGGAACAAATGTTCAAAACTTGAGCCCGTAAGGACGGTGCCTTTTCAGAACCACGCTACAATGGGGGAAAAGTATAAGTTTTATTTCCCTTTGTTCATCAGAAGTCTCAGGAATGGACAATTTCCTGTGCTTGATGTATCCATAGCAAGGGGAGCTTAAATCCTATGAGGGTCCTCCCCCCAGATCGTCAGGAAGTCCGTTTGGAAAGACATTAAGGTTTCCATCTTAATCCAAGACTCCTTGGAGGAAGAAGTGACTTGCACCCGGAAAGGCATCTCTCTGAGGGCTTTTGAAATGGGTCTGCTCCTTCTTCTGTCCTGGCACTGGGAGGGACGGAGGGCAGAGAGGAAAAAAGAGTGTGAAATACATAGACAAGGCTTTGGTCCCTGCCGTGCCGCCGCCGCGGCCGCCGCTCAAAAGAACTTCCATTCTTCGGACCCTCCTGGTTCCTGCCTAAAAACTACCAAAGACCCGTGCCTGCCTTGTGGGGTTGGTGTGAGAACAAGCCATCGAAAATACAAAGGACTTGGCTTCAAATTGGCAATCACAAATGGAACATGTACAGAACAAAGATAGTCCTTGGGACCATGGAGGAGACGGTCTTCCCAGCTTGACTGGAAGTGCTAGCTACGTTGAATGCTTTGTAAATTCTTTGGTCCCTCCACTGGGGCAAAAGGACTGAAGACAGTTGGAAGAGGGATGCATGTTTTCTGAAGAGGTATGGTGAGCCAAGTACTTGATCACTTGGACCATACTTAAGTAGCTCTCGGGCCAGGCAGGGAAATTTGAGAACTCTGAACCAGGATGTGACACGGTGGTGGTGCCAGGGGCTAACCTTGGAAAAGTGCATTTCAGGTATTTATTGAAAACTCCAATGACTTTTGATGACCATGGCAGCTCAATTACAGTTCAGGACTGGTACCCCTGCCCAGAATACAAAGTAGAGTAAGCCCTGGACCTAGCCCCAACCCCAATCCCAGCCTGCAAACAATGGAGAGCTAAGAAATGAGGACCGCAAGCTACCAGGGTGGGAGCCATGTCTGTTTTGTTTAGCATTGAATGCTTGGTGCAATGCCAAATGCCTGCCTAAAATGAGTCATGGGTGTTTTTTTGAATAAAGTGTGTCAAGAATTGTTAGGTAAAGTAGATATGAAATCTACTCTGAAACCTCACAGGTTGGAGAGGCACCAACAGGTTCACAGAGGAAATCAGAGAAGATCAAATGAAAGACCACGTGATTGTAAGTAAATCAGAGCAGGGCAAGATGTTTTGTCGAAGTGCAGAGGTGAGCCTTGGTACAGGGGAGAGAACACATATCCTCAGACCGATGCACAGAGGTCTAGTCACACCAAGCTTGCATGTGATGGGGAATGATATGGGGGTGGGGGCATTGCCAGTGACCCCTGGGGAGAAAGCTGGGGCTGTAGGACTTCATTTTGGAGACAACATCAAAATGGGAAAGCAAAAGTTTTATTTCTCCTTTGTCCCAGCCTGCAGCATCCTCACCCTGCTCTTGTTTGATGTTTTCCTCAACACTGACTATCATGCCAGGAATCTGGTGGGTACTGGAAATGTGCTGTGTGGATAAATAAGAGAGCAAACTTGGCAGGCAGGAGAAAAGGAGGACCCAGGGCTATTTTCAATAACCAAAGAACTATGCACGCTTCCAGGTGCTTTACACACACAACCCTGCTTTCGGACAACTTCGACAAGTGAGCAGACTGCTGGAGTTTCTTCCTCAGGCACGTAAGAAAAGGATCAACGGGATTAAGCAGGCTTCACCAAGTCAGCAGCCACAGTGAGGAGGAGGACCGAGAATCCACTGGAAGTACTGCATTCCTGCATCCAGGCATGCCCATGACTGCCTCGGGGCTTCACCTAAGCTCACTGGGATCCCCACGTGATAGGGCAGGGCAGGGCAGAGGCTGTGGCTCCGATCATCCCACACCGTAATTCCACCTGAGTACCTCTGGTCGGCATTCTCGGGTATGAAGATTATGT
>CABHPQ010158929.1:0-52212 GCA_902168405.1 Peromyscus aztecus
TCTTTAAAACATACTCTGTATAGTTTTTTATGTGCAAATGAAGTTTCGATGTGGAAATGATATTTCAATACCTGTGGGGAAATACAAAGATGAGATTTTTGAGCCGGGTGGTGGTGGCGCATGTCTTTAATCCCAGCACTCAGGAGGCAGAGGCAGGTGGATCTCTGTGAGTTCAAGGCCAGCCTGGGCTACAGAGTGAGTTCCAGGAAAGGTGGAAAGATAAACAGAGAAACTCTGTCTAGAAAAAAAAACAAAAAAAACAACAATAAAGATGAGATTTTTGTTAGTCAACTAAAGAGGTAACCTAAAGATTGGAAAAAAATACTTACCAATTAGAGGTATGACAGATGATTAGTGTATAGAATTGTGTTGACTAGTTTTATGTCAACTTGACACAAGCTAGAGTTTTCCATGAAAAGGAAACCACAATTGAAAAAAAAATAGCTCCATAAGATTGGCCTGTAGGCAAGACTGTGTGTTATTGTCTGGAATAATGATGTCTGTGGGAGGGCCCATGACACTATGGGTGGTGCCACCCTTGGGCAGGTTGTCCTGGGTGATATAACAGAATAGGTTGAGGGCTGGAGAGATGGCTCAGCTATTACAGGCTAGGCTCACAACTAAAAGAAAAGAAAATAGGTTGAGCAAGCCATGAGGAGCTAGCTAGTGAGCAGATTTCTCGGTGGCCTCTGCTTCAACTCCTAGCTCCAGGTACTTCCCTGCTTCAGTTCCTGCCATGGATTCCCTCAGTGACTGAATGTAACCTGAGATATGTAAGCCATTTTCTCCTCAAGTTGCTTTGGTCATGGTGTTCATCACAGCAATAGAAAAACTAACTAAGATAATAATAAACAAAGAACTCATAAAACTAAATACCAAGATGACAAACAACCCCATTAGAAAGTACAGTATAGAACTGTGCAGAAGATTGTCAGTGAAAATGCAAATGGATATGAGATATTTTAAAAGGATTCACCATCCTTAGCCATCATAGAAATGCAAATTAAAACTTCTTTGATATTTCATCTTACCCCAGTCAGAATGACTATGTAAGAAAACAAAAGACACGAAATGCTGGCAAGAATGTGGGGCATGGAAAGTAACCATACTCTGTTGGTGGGGTTGCAATTGGTACTGCCACTATGGAAATCCTTTTGGCAGTTCCTGAAAAACCTAGAATTAGATCTACCACAGGATCCAGCTATGCTACTCCTGGACACATGCCCAAAGGACTCTGTTTCCTACCAGGAGGCACATGCTTATCTGTGTTCAGTGTCGCTCAGTTCACAATAGCTAGGGCAGGGAAATATCCTAGATGTCAATCAACTGATATATGGATAATGAAAAAGTATTTTTATCTGTCAGGTTCATAATGTATATTATTCTCATTAGTACAGGGAACATTCTTTAAAATATGGTATATGTTAAGCCACAAAATATGTCAGTGTTAAAAACAGAAATTGTTTTACATAACTTCTGACTAAAAGTCAATATTAAGCAGAAACAATTTTCAAATTATGCAAAGTTAATAGATGTTAAAATGTCCCATTCTTGAATGATCAACAGGCAATGGAACCTTGCAATGGATATTTAAATTTTTCTTCAACTGTTTCAGAAAGGAAACAGTAGTAACACTAAAAGTTGGAAAGACTCCCCATGTTCATGGGTGTGTAGAATTAATGTTGTGAGATTTACCATGCCATGAAAAGCAATTAGTAGATTCACTCCAATCCCAATGTCATTCTTCATAGCTAGGGAAAAAGGAACAATCTTAAAAGTTACATGGAAGCCGAGAAAAAAGAATAATACTGTATCCACTTCCATACATGATCTCAGTTATAGTAGGGAAAAATAATGATAGAAACAGCATGGTGCTGAAAAAATATACACATGTACATCAATGAAACAGAATAGAAGATCCAAATTTTAAGTCCACACAAAATACCCACTTTGTTTCTTTTTCTGTTTTAAACACATTCATACACACAAGCACACACACAAGCACACACACACACACACACACACACACACACACCAACTGTAAGGAGGATAGAATAGAAATATCAACAAATTGTGATGGGAACATTGGATGGGACATCCACATATAGAAGAATGAAACTGGAACTCTGTCTCACATCTTGCACTGAAATTAACTAAAGATTCATCAAAGACAGTGAAAAGATGGAAAGATTACTGTAGAGACTTATAAATTTCCAGAAAGGGAAGTTGGCAAATATTCTACAACATACAGACATAAGTGAGAATGTTCTAAACAGGAATGCAAGTGAGTGTATTTGTATGGACTTAAAATCTGGATCTTCTGTTCTGAATTTCATTCTAGAAATAAGGCCAACAATTGATAAATAGGATGTTTTGGAACTAAAAGTCTTCTATACAGCAAAGGGAACAGTCAATTGACTGAAGAGCTAGTTTATGGAAAGGGAGCTTTGTCAGCTGTACATCTGGCAGATGATTGATACTTAGAATACCCAAAGAACTCAAGAAGTACACTATATAGAAACCAACCCAATAAAATGTGCTATAGATATGAAGGTACCCCACAAAAATATAATTTATTAAATTGAAAAAAAATGTTTCAATGGCAATATCAGCTATAGCTAGAAAATGTTGTCCCCAGAGCTACTTTATTAAACAAAACTCCATGTAGGCATGACTACATCATTGTGCTTTGTTGGTGAGGGGGGACACAGAGGTCACCAAACAATATAGAGCTTGCCTCTTGTCCACAAGATCTAGATGATACAGCCACATTAATGATGGTACCATGTACTTTGATTGCACAATATAGAGAAATGAAGGTTGAAATGAGCTGGAAGCTCTTATATGACTGGATTGCTTTGATAGTTCTGGAAGATGCTCTGAGGTTTGCTGGGAGAGAGAAGAAATTGATGATCTCACACTTACAGGAACACTACAATCTACTAGAATGAACTGACTAGTGACATGTGCCCACCTGCACAGCAGTGACACTGCTGTTATTTAGCCAAATGCTTTCTTACTGGATTTGAGAATTACTCCAGAGCTGTGTACTTTAAACATGGTCAAACACACCTTACATTGAGTCCACAGACTCTAGATGAGAACTGGATATTGTTCAGGTAAACTGACCAAATGCCATGTACCCCTCTATCTATATAAACATATCCATAGTTATACACTTAGGTATATTGGTAGTTGGAAGATTTCCTGTGTCCTGGCCTGCCAGCGGTTGGAACAAATCTCTACCACTCACGTCCCCCAAGTAAACACACAGAGGCTTATATTAATTATAACTGCATGGCCGTGGCTCAGGCCTTTTGCTAGCTAGCTCTTCTATCTTAAATTAGCCCATAACTATTAATCTATGTATCGCTACATGTTCCATGACTTTGCCTGTGTACCATTACATGTTGCTCCTTGGGCGGCTTGCTTGCATCTCCCCTGCCTTCTTCCTGTCTCTCTCTTTGAATTTCCCACCTGCCTCTAAGCTGCCTTGCCATAGATCAAACTGCTTTATTTATCAACCAATCAGAGCAACACATATTCTCAGAATACAGAAAGACATTCCCCATCATATATATTCTACCCTCAGTTGTAAACCAAGAAGCTTCTTCTATGCTTAGAGTGATGAATACAGAGATTCATGGATGCTGGAGGTACTGAAAAAAGAGACAGATGTGTGCTAAGCCATGAAAAATTCATATATACCATTCTTCTAATGCTCAGAGAACATTGCAGAAGAAGGGACAGAAAGATTCTCAGGAGTGGAAAATATTTGGAAAAACTGTGAAATGTCATTTTCTGGGCAAAACACAGCTATCACAATCACAACCTTTCAGCAGCTGGGGATATGTGCACCCGGTCTGCACAGAATGTATTTGACAACAGTGAGTCATGGATGGAGGACAGAATATCCAGAAATTTCGGACTTACTGCTGAATTAATAATGATTGATTCTGTGGGAGGGAAAATTGTTGCTTTTAGCTGTCTACCCATGATGACACCATCAGGCTTCAGTGAATATTTCCAACCCAGTGTCAACACTGATGGATCTGGGCAACCTAACTGACAAAACAACAATTTTGTCATCAAACTGGGAAATGGATTTGTAGGGATGCAGGGTGGGTTTTCACTAAGTTTGGGTGGAGACAAGAGAGTATGTGATGGGAGAAAAATCAGAATACATTACATACATATATGAAGTTTTCAAAAAAAATAGTCTATTGAGAGCTGTTGGTAGCAAAAGGTCATGGGAGTATGCAGCAGGCGACAATAGTGTTCAACAGGTCAAAATATCAGAACCAAGGGTTCTGGTGGAGAAAATCATCACACAAGGCATTTTGGAATTACTGCCTTTTGAATGAATTGGCTGTTTCTTGTAAACTTCTTGTGCTATAAAAGCTATGATGTCTCTCCATTACCATGCATCTTCATATAATTTATATATGTAATCTTATGATTACATCTCAATCTTAGGGACACATATATCTGTGGGTGGTCAGGAATATTTCTTTTCATTTAGCTGTATTATTTTGATATATAGAAAAAATACTAGGGTATGCTTCATATCCAGATCCTTTGCCCCGTGAGACTATAGACACTTAAAGCGTTCTTCATTCTTTTTGCTCAGACTAACACAGAAAATAATAATCTCTTTTCAGTCTAACACAAACTGCATGAATTTAGCTCATTTTTACCTCAGAGCAAGTTCAAACTATACTAAAGGTCTTTGTAAATAGATCATAAGTTTAGAATGCTCTATTTATGGTTATGCACAAGGTCAAAGTCACAGGTGTCTACCAAGGTTACTAACACAAAACACCCTAAGAAGTCTGCCAATTCTTAGCTTGCCAAGTCTGCCAATAAAAAGCTACATTTCAGAGTCTGTGGCACTTGGCACTGTGCCAAGTGATAAAATACCACTTTAAATAAGTAACATAAAGAAAATATCAAAGATTTCTCATGAATTTTCCATATGACTTTTTACTCTTATTATTTCAGTTTCCAGTGGTCATGTTATGATTACCCAGATTCCACTCTCCCTGCTGGTCCTCCTTGGAGATGATGCTTCTATCTCTTGTAGTTCTAGTCAGAGTCTCCTAGACCAGTTCCACTTGTCCTGAGACCTTGGAACCTTGCATTACTATGGTAATGGCTCTGCTTCTTATCATCTATTCTAGGAATGTGCTATGACCTTGAGGGTTTTGAAAGTTTTCTCAGGATTACAAGGAAACTCCTGTTAGAATATTGGGGAGTCAGGCAAGAGAGGAGCAAATGAAAAGAGCTGAAAGAAGCTGTAGATTTAGGAAAAAGAACTATCTTAGAACAATAAAGTGAATAGACTAAAAGAGCATGATGTGCTTAGATTCAATTGATACACTTAAGATTAGATTTCCATCTGGATGTAGATTCTCCCACGGACCCTGGGAAAAGACTCTTGGGGTTGACCCTCAATAGTCTTCAATACTAGTCAGTCAATATTTTTCTTTAAATAAATGAAAACAGATATAAATAAAAGAATACAGAATATCCAAACCATTGAGATATAGTAAAACAAGTATCAGGTGGAAATTTACGGTGATAAAAAAAAAAAGCACAGAATGATTCACATTTCTTAGAAAAGCCCACTAGAGTTTATCAGGAGCTTAGAAACTGAATCTGCTCCACCAACCTGAAATTGCCATATCTCCCTTTATTCCTTGAGATTTCTCTGTCTTTTTCTAAAATCAACTTTACTGGGCAGTAGTTGACATGAGCAGACATTAGAATCACTTCATGGATTGCCACATATATGCTTGTTATTTTGTCATGTGTTAAAAGAGCCAGGAACATGAACTGTGACTTCCATGTTGAATTTTCAGCATCTTGCTATTCTATCAATCAATACATTTTATGTCACCAATTATACCCTAACATGAAAGATCATTTGTTGTTTTTTAGAAATATAAGAGGCCTGCATAACTCTTTCCTCTGTCTATATTGGTGCATAAACCTTCATCTGTATATCACTCCCTAGGGTAGAGCTCCCCTTGCTGGTCTGAGTTATAGAAGCTCAGCTGTACTCGTTCCTTGACTGATCACACACTTCAGTTTACCTTCTCAAAAGTGAGGTTCCCTGTTCAGTTCCTGGGGCTGCTGATGCTCTGGATTCCTGGGAAGGAGTGAGAGAAATGCCAAAGTAAAATGGGGTAGGAGAGTATGCTCTGGGTCACACTGCTGTCAAAGTACTTTCTGTCCATGTGTGAGAGAGCAGGTCTCAGGTTCCAAGACTAGCATGTGAGGTTTAGATCTGTGAGAGAAGGATTCTAAGAAGGAATCCTGGATCCTCAGATGATTTTGATCCAGATGGAATTGAATTTTGTCTAGAGTCTGTCTAGTGTCCCTTTAGGGCTTTCTAGTCACTTGTTTTGTGATAAAGGTTTTACTGTATGAACAAATACCACCTATAAAACAAAAAAATAATCACTTTATATAAGTAACATAAAGAAAATCTAAAAGATTGCTCATGGAGTTTCCACATGACTTTTTACTCTTATTATTTCAGCTTCCAGTGGTGATGTCATGCTGACCCAGACTCCACTCTCCCTGCTGGTCCTCCTTGGAGATGACGCCTCTATCTCTTGTAGTTCTAGTGAAAGTCTCTTAGATAGTGAAGGGGATACCTATTTGAACTGGTACCTGCAGAACCTGGCCAGTCTCCACAGCTCCTCATCTATGGGGTCTATCTCCAGGAATATGGAGTCTCAGACAGGTTCATTGGCAGTGGATCTGGGACAGATTTCACACTGAAAATCAGCAGTGTGGAGGCTGAGGATGTTGGAATGTATTACTGTTCCCAAACTATGCATGTTCCTCCCACAGTAACACACACACTAACAAAAACTTCTTTGCTTGGGATGGCCCAGCTCATCATCTGTGTGATAGAGAGAGATGCTGAGAACTCAGAGTAACTGGTTGCAGATGAGGGCTCTGGAGCTTGATGTCATCACTGTGCTTCAAGAGTCACTTCTTTCTGGCCTTATTGGCCTCATTAGCATCACAAGCCTTGGTATTGGATCTGCCTCAGGACAATGCTATACCAGTACCTGCTCAGCATGCATGAATGATGGGGTAGAGCTGACTGAAGACCCATCATGCTTCAATAGGTCTTATCTGCTTTCATCACTCATTTAAAATTACTCAGGTTAAGAGCTGGGTAATGAGACATACCCTCTTATTGAACTGTTTTATTTTATATAATTAATTTATTCATCATATTGGGTTTTTATTTAAATTCCATTTCATATACTATAAATATTGTATTTCCTACTCTCTTTTTACCTCTCTTCCTCTTCATGTTTTCTATTTATGTAAAAAGCGTTTCCATTCTCAAATTTTAGTGTGTGAGTATAGACCTATTTTAATTTTTTATTTTCATAAGAACAACCAGCAATTCTAACTATTTAACTGGAAAAAATAGACTCATAATCACTAATTGATGAGGCCACATTCATAACACTTATTCTTTTGCACATTTACATATTACATGGTTTTTTGATTTCTTCCTCTTTTGTTTTTTATCTTTGAAGCCTGCTGTATTTCCACACTAATATTTTATCTTTTCTATAGGCATTTAATGAGATATATACAATTATGTATATTTAGGATGAAAGAGGCCTTCCATTTATTTCCAGATAAAGGACTCCCTGGAGCATCTAAAAAATGGATTATCTTTTCAAAAATTATTTATATTATTTTATGTGTATGTGTATTTTGCCTGCATGCATAAGCATACGCCCTAAAACTGGAGTTATAGACAATAGGGATCTACCATGTGGGTGTTCAGAATTGAACTCAGGTCCTATAGAAAAGCAACCAGTGCTCTTAACTGCTGAGCCATCACTCCAGGCCCCCCAAAAGGCCTAGCTTGTGATAATGAATTCCCTAACTTGTTGATTGCCTTTATAAGAATTTTTTTTTATTCTGAAGGGAATATTCCCTATAAATCATATTTTTACTTCCATCCCAACAACAGAAATTTAAACATATCTAATTCTCTGGGACTGTAAATTTTCTGCTAAGAAATTTTGTCTTAGCCAGATAAGATTACATGTGACAATACTTTCCTCTAGTTCAATGATTTTTTCTGTGGTTTGATCATTTGATTATTATGTACTTTGAGCAGGCTGTTTTTTTTCAGTGAATCCACTTGGTGATTTGAACTTTTAGGATCTGGTTATTTCCAACACTTTGGAAATTTCCAGGTATCACTCTCCTAAGTATGTTTTTCTATACATTTCTATTTTGTATTAGTCACGGCTCTCTAGAAGAACAGACCTGATAGAATAATGCTCTCTCTTTATATACATGAGATGTTAAAACAAAGGAACTCAGGAACATTTATGTAAAATGCAACATCATAGAAAGAGTTGTTGATGGCAGAATAACCCCACAATGCACAATGTTCCACTTTCAGCCTATAGAAAATATTTTATGTATATATATGTATATGCATACATATATACACATATGTATGCACACATATATACATGTATATATGTATGTATGTGTGTTAGACATTATAATTATATTCCCAATTTAGATAGCTTAATACATCTTAATTGCTCTCTTATATATCAAACTGTGTATCATGAAACGAGTTTATGAAAAATAAATAATAAAATATCACTGATATTAAAGATCATCTGATATAGCTTGTGGAGGACTAGATTTTGTCCTGGTGTCTCAGTTAATGATCAACTCTTGTGTAATTTATCTTACCATTTCCGTGAGTACAAAATGGTTGACAAATATTTCTCTCAGCACGACAACCTAATGTATTGTAACATTACCTTTTTTATTTCAGAGAGATACTTTGGTGCTTATTAGAGTGACAGTCCCACAGGTTCACTGTGCCTTCCACATTGACTATTTTTCAGCATCCTACTATTTTTCAGCATCATGTGACACATTTTGCCTCAATATTTCCATCCTGGGTATAGAAGATACTTTTTTTTTTTTTTTTTTTTTTTTTTTTTTTACAAAGTAAGAATCCTGCTGCATTAACCAGAGGGTTTGTATATTGCTCCAAAGGAAAGACCTTCCCTTGCTAATATGAGGAAAATCTCAGTTGTACTCTTTCTTGCCTTGACTGATCACCATCTTCAGTTCTCCTTCTCAAAAGGAGGCTCTGTGTTCAGCTGCAGGGGGAAGCTAATGATCTGAATTCCTGGTAATCAGAAAGGGAGATGAGGAGAGAGTAAGAAAGGAGGTGAATACTGGAGTCCTCTGCTGCCCAAATGTGCTGTCCACATATACAATGACAGGTCCTGTCCTCCAGGAAGGGCTTGGTAATTTTAGATGTGTGTGTGTGTGTGTGTGTGTGTGTGTGTGTGTGTGTGTGTGTGTATGTATGACAGAAAGAGACAGAGAGAGAGACAAAGAAGAGACAGAGACATAAACAGAGAGACAGAGAGAGAAACACACACAAATTCTGACACAAGGATGTGGGACTGTGTAGGTGATATGGTGATATCCAAAGTCCATAGGTCCCTTTAAGGGCCTTCAATTTACATTTTTCAGTGAAAGTATATTTAGTGAATAACACAAATTGACAAGCCAAATACAAAGATCTCATTCAAAATAAAATGAAGGAAATTATAAATTAATCATAAAATTTGTACATGACTTTGCACTTCTCTCATTATTTCAGCTTTCAGTGATGCCTTGGTGCTAACAGGGACTACAATCTCCCCACATCACCCTTGGAGATCCAGCATTCATCTCCTGCAGGGCTAGTCAGGGCCTTTTCCATAGTAATGGAGATACCTGTTTGAATTGGCATCTGCAGAACCCAGGCCAGTCTCCATTGGTCTGCATCTATGAGGTTTTTAAATGTACCTAGAGGATCCTAGAAAAGTTCAGTGACATGGATCTGGGACTGATAATACATGAAAATCAGTAGTTCTGATTTTCTCTGTTCTCAAGGTACACATGTTCCTCCCACAGTGAAACAGACACTAACATAAACATCTTTTGGGTGTGTGGCTCAGTAGCCAAATATGTTTTCTGGGTGAGGGGCACACAGATTCTACATCTGTGTGAGATTCTGGAGAATTCAGGACAAGCATTTGCAGCTGAGAGCTCTGGATCACTAGTGTTTCCTCAATTGCCACCCATTTCCATCCAAATCACATGTCATGGCATTTCCATTGTTTCTGCAATGGGATTATGAGGCCCTGCTCAGTAAACAGGACTAACTGAGATAAAGTTGAATGAAAGTTCATCAGGTTCTAATGTCTCACTTGCCCAAAGTTATTAAGCATCACACTCAAGTAACTGAGACATACATTCTCATTAAATCAATTCCTTTACTGTTCTGTATGGGGCTTATTTATCTCTTTTTTATTTTTTTAAATTCCATTTTAGCAATTATAATTGTATATATTCAGCTTTCTTTTGTTTTCTATTTATTCAAAATATAATTTTCTTACCTTAACATTAATACTGTGTATCTCTTTCATTAATTCAAAGGCTTTAGAGACTAGTTGAAAATGCTCTTTGGTCTTAGTATACACAGATCACATTTCTCTAATTAGTGAAGCTAAAATTGTCACTTAGAAAATTGAAGTTTTAATACAATTTTTCACCTCCTGATCTAATTTGTTTCAACCTCACCAGAAAATTATTTCCTCCACCTTTTTACTTGACAGTTTAGAAAAATTGGAAGCATGATAATGATTGAAATGGGACTAAGCTATTTAAATACTTTACAGCAATAGTGTCCCATTCCTTTAGTTATTAAACACAGGCACTGTGGTGATTAAAATTGTCAGCAACATCTAGAACTTCATCCCATAGTGACACAGTCTCAAACAAAAATTGTCTCTGCTTAGGGTGACAAAGTGGATCATAAGTTCCTTGTTTTGAGTGCAACAAGATGTAGGTGGCATGCCAAAGTAAGATATTATTAAGAGACACGTGTTTTCATCTGATTTTTGGCTACTTTCCAATGTGGCCATATTGAATAACATTTCTATTTTTGATTTTTACTTTCAAGTTGGCTTATTGAGAACAGGTTGCCAGGTCAGGCTTGGGACAGTGTATGTTATCCCACATTATACAACAATGGGAGATTGGCTGAGACTTTGTAAGAGGAAGGTGTTGAAGGATTCAAAATAACGAGTAGTTGAGTCCTCAGAACAAATGTTACCTATACATTCAACAAGTATTTATTTTCTAAAATACACACACAACTAATAGTATCACCAAGTTAATCTAGAAGAAATCTAACAACACAATCCATAAACGGGCTAATGAAACAACAGGCATTATTAAAAAAATAAAATACCAAGGAACAATAAACAACCTCTGGCTCTTCCAATATTTCTGCCTCTGCCTCTTCTTCCTAAGAGTTTTGGAAATGAGATATGATATAGATGTTCCATTTGTGGCTGAACAAACCACTGATATTATTCTTTGCACTTTGATCATTTGTCTCTGGCTTAGCCACCATCCATTGAAAAAAGGAACTTCTCTAATGAAGTCGAAGAACTGCACTAATTTATGTGTAGAAAGAAACTAACATAGAGGGAAGTTTGACACTGAGACCTTTTAGCAAAAATAATTGTAGTAGGTTTGTTCTCAGGTCCTGTGTGCACCTTAACCTTTGGTTCATGAACATACATGTTTACAGCACCAGGAATGTGGTGTTTTCCTGTGAATCAGGGTTTAAACCTATTTTTTAACAAGTTTTTTTAATATTTTATTTTTATTTTTTATGTGCATTGGTATTTTGCCTGCATGTCTGCGTGAGGTGCTGCATCCCCTAAAAATGGAGTTACAGACAGTTGTGAGCTGCCATGTGAGTGCTGGGAATTGAACCTGGGTCCTCTGGAAGAGCAGCCTCTTAACAGCTGAGCCATCTCTGCAGCCCCTAAATTTATTTTTAAGAGCTATTAAATAATACCATTAGTGCTGTGGGATGTTCTGTATGTCAAATCTGTTGCTCTGATTGGTCAATAAATAAAACACTGATTGGCCAGTGGCCAGGCAGGAAGTATAGGCGGGACTAACAGAGAGGAAAAAAGGAGAGAACAGGAAGTTGAGGGAGGAGATACTGCCAGCCGCTGCCATGACAAGCAGCATGTGAAGACGCCGGTAAGCCACAAGCCACGTGGCAAGATATAGATTTATAGAAATGGATTAATTTAAGATATAAGAACAGTTAGCAAGAAGCCTGCCATGGCCATACAGTTTATAAGTAATATAAGCGTCTGGGTGATTATTTTATATGTGGGTTGTGGAACTGCGGGGCTTGGTGGGACCTGGAGAGAAGCTCTCTAGCAACACCATTACATGATTGACTTTCAGAAAAAAATGATACTTAAGACAGGAAATATCCCAATGTTCATTTAGAAACCAGACCTCAGCTGTCCATCAAGGATAGGCTACCTCAGCAATTGTATATTTACATGTAGATAATCTTTTCCCTTATCAGGGAATCTTCACCTCTTATCAGATAAAATCACACTATAGAAATGGTGTTTTATCCAGCTTTAGTCTTTCACTAGAAGCTACTTTGTCCATACCAAATTGATTTCTTCATGCCCTATGTCCAAAGTATGTATTGTAGTCATCAATAAAGTCTTATCATTAGGTATGGTTGGGAATCCAAGAGCAGTCAGTGTCAATAGTCTGTGTTGTGGAGGTCTCCATGTTCAGATCATTTTCCTGGAAAGACAGACACTGTAAGGTACACAAATAGCAGGATGAGAAACTCTGAGATCCCTCTGGCAACTTCCATGAGAAGAAAACCCAGGAAACAATGTTGCCCACTTCTAGTGTCCTAGAGGTGAAGAGAAGCAGAAAGCACAGATTTGAGAATAAGATCCTGTTTTGCTGACCACTTGATATCAGATAACCAATCTGCAGGGTCTACTCCAGGTAAGACCATTTCTCCCTCTCTCAGAATTTCTCTAGTTACCCATAGTTCTTTATCTAGGGTGGAGTCCCATGGAGATACCAAATATCTATGTTTGCATGTCCAATGGAGTTATCATTGTTCAAGTCTTGTTTAGGCAGCTTCAGTTAGACCTCTAGGATGCAGCCTGCTTGACATAGCTAAGAGACACAATCTCAGAGAAAACTTGCAATTCCTCTGGCTCTTACAATCTTTCTACCCACTCTGCAAGGATCCCGGAGATACAGGTGTGGAAATTGTGTTGTAGATAGATCATTTGGAACTGATCATCACATGATTTCCTGATCTCTGCATTTTGAACAATGTGGCTTCCTATAATGCCTTCTATCTTTGAAAACAGAAGTTGTATATTTTATATAAAATATTATATGGATTGAGTGTATATAAACACCTCTCTCTCAATCCATATAATATAAAGAATCCATATAATATAAGGAATATAAGAAAAAATAGGCCATGAATCTGAGAAAGAGCCAGGAGGTTATATGGGTGTGTTTGGAGAGAGGAAAAGGAAGTGGTAAGATATTGTGGTTGTATTATAATTTCAAAAAATTAAAAAATGATTATATGAGAACCCAACCTAATCCTTACACATTATTCAAGATCAACAAGATGGCAAAAATTACCAAAAAATATTAAGAGATTCATATTCAATATGAAAAAAATCTGTATTAATTAATTATTAAGTAATTAATTAACTTCCCCTTAGGAATCTTTCCCCTTTCTGGGAATATCAGCTGTCTTAGGTGGGGAATCTCAGGATGGGCTATAAAGAGCATGTTCAGTTGGAGTTGAAATGATAGAAATATTCAGCAGAGACCTTCTGTTTCCATTCTTCTTCATGTGACAATTCAGTGCCCAGAAGTCTGTGGAACAAAACAGGAAAGCTTACAGGATGACAGTGTTCTGATTCATCTCATGTTATCTACTTGGAATTGATTGCCAATTAAGTCTAGGATGTCATCTGGTTTAAACAGATGATCCACAGGCCTTAAATCTTCAGAGCTATTATTCACTCATCTATTCATCCTTCTTTGAATATTGTAGAATGAAGATGCTATGCAAGCTACTACAACTCATATGCCATTTTACAATAGAGTCATCAGCGTTTATCTCACAATCACCTGTGTCTTGCTAGTTTCTGTGGAATTTCACAGTCTTGAGCTTGCTGATACTACATCCAGTGGTTCAGCTGAGTAATGATTTGTAATTATAAGACCCCCAAAATATTGTATTTTCAATATAAACCCAATTTTAAATTGCAAATATTTATCATTTACTATACCATGGTGTGTGGTATCACTATTCTTTCTGGATTCTGAGCAGTAGTAGCAATCTACAACTCAAAGGGAGCCACATGATCACAAGAGGAGAAACCTACATCACAGTGTCCCATCCTTCTGAAGCTACATAGGATATTCTACAATTGAATTTGTCTTTTTATTAAATGACTGGTACAATTTTTACCATAAGCAACTTCTACATTATTTTAGCTATTTATAACCTCACTATAAAACAGGGAGTATGTAGTATCTATAAGTGCAGATTTAATGTGTTCCTAAAAACTCATATACTTTAGACACTTTTTCACCTGTGTTGAACACTTTCCTATTGATGCTTCTTTATTTCATGATGGCATGAATAGGAGTTATGTGTGGTGCATGTGTCTGACTGTCTGGACAATGTTCTTCATTATGCCTGTGACCACCAGAAGGAAAGAAAAAAGCCCGTTTTGGCTTTTCAAAAAGATTTTTTTCTAAATGCACTAGTATTTGACACTGATCATTGTGAATGTAGCTATTCCTCTAGACTCCAAAATAGATATTACCCAACCCTATCTTCATTTTGGCCGTCTTAACAGTAGAGGGCAGCACTAAAACATATCCATCCAATCAATACCACCAGGCTTAGAGCTATAATCACCAGAACACTAAAAAACAAGTCCTCCGCCTCTTGATTGATTTGGCACCCAGGAAATCTTCAGGCTTTGCACACTTCATTCACAGTTGTTTTGGCACTGACCACAATCACAGTTTTCCCATTGAACTTGGTCTACTGTCTTCAGAAGAGGGGACCAAGTCTCTCTCAGAAATCTGGCTTCTAACAGAAGTCTTTGCTGGATTGGTAAGATCCATTTCCACTGGCAGCTTGTCATAGTCACGGTACTAGAACTTTTTGGAGAGAACTGATTTGCCATGAAGATTAAAATTGGATGTCTCTGTGGATCAAGAGAAGCCTTAGAAGTTAAGAGCTTTTGTTGCTCTTGCAGAAGACCTGGTTTCAATTGCCATTATTCACATGGTGGCCCACAACCATCCACAACACCAGTTCCTGGGTACCTGAAGTCCTCTTTTGACTTCTTGGGAACCAAACATGCATGCTATGCACATATATACATGTAGACAAAACACTCATACAGAGGGTAAAATAATAAATCTACATACATTAAAATATTGGCTGTCCTTCAATCTCAGTAGACACAAACATATTATTATTATTCTTTTTGGCTTTCTTGAGGATCAAACACTAATTTCAGAATAGACATGATAGGGATATCCTTTTCTTTATCCATGTTTATGCACATTGACAATGTACTGAAGTGTTTGTTTTATACGAAACGAAGGATGGTATAGTGCCCTCACTTGTGAAATTAAAAAAAATATTTTCACAAAAATAGTGGGAGATTTTTTATTCTGAAGGAACAAGAATAAGACTGAAAACTACCTACTAAACATGAACAGTGAAAGACAAGACCATGGGTTATTTTAAAGGAAAATTATTCATTTACTTAAAATTGGGTGCTCATAAAAGTATACTTTACAATACATCTGAATTCAACAATTCTTAGGTTAGTATCTCTCAAAATAAGTATTTATTCACGGAGTCTCTTGGTTATTTTTCCTTATAATTGATACACAATAAAGGAATCTTTTATGAATGGAGGAACAAGTGAACCATTCTTAAAGGAAAATTTAGAGATAACCATGCTTCCTTATCAGCTCTGTTTAATTTCAAAGTTTATAAGAACATAATAGAAATTTGCCATAGGATAAAGTAAAATTTTTTTATCAATCTTATACATGAATTTGCAGTTTAAGGAGTTGTCCCCAGTAATTAAAATGTAATTTATTTGCAAAGTATGCTCAGATATTCCAAGATAATAATATGATATGATCAAAACAGTAACAGAGCATCAGATGTGTTTCCATGAAACTCCAGCCCAGGGTTCTCTTAAATCCAGCCTGTGGTAGTCCAACAAACGATAGTTGATACAAATTCAGTACCTGTGTTTCCATGCATTCCATTGGGAGATTTTTTTTTATCCCTATTCTTCTAGGGATGGCACAGGTGCTTGACTGTTGCAGCATGTCACCGAGCATAACTGGGTTCCAGATCACACACGTGGATGCTGTTTTTCCAAGTGTTTTGTGTACATGGTCATCTGACTGGACTGGATTAAATGAGTGAGGTCTCAGCTGGGCAACTTCCAGGAAAACAGGAAGCAGATAAGGTTGCTAAAAGTTCTCTGAGAATGTTATAAACAGGCATCCTGAAAACAACTTTATCATGGGAGAAATATGCCTCCAACCACTCAGTAGAACATGCCTCACAGAGTGGATCAAATTATGCCAGTCTTCACAGAGATACACGGGTAAAACTCTAGGTTAGAGGTATGCACCATGAAGGAGGAAAAGAAAAATAGAAATTTCCTTCCTTAACAGTGTAATGTCTATGAATAAGTAGATATTTCCCTGGATTAACCAAGTTTGCCATACTTAAAGGACCACAGGAATTTATAAGCCAAGAACTGCCTAGACTACGTCTTGCTATTTGCATACTTCATCCTCAGAAACCACAAATGGTTCACAGCTGTTTTAAAGAGATGTACTTATGAGAAGAGCAGTAATTAGTCTGAGACTGAGAGGAGAAAGCACAATGGATTTTCTGGTGCAGATTTTCAACTTCCTACTAATCAGTGTCACAGGTAACAGAGGGAAGGGCATTTGAGCTCAGAATCCACAGTTCTTTTCCCTAGGGAAGCTTGAGTCTAAGATAACATTTTTCATTTTCTTTCTTCTGAATATCAGGTGATATGAAGTTATTTTTATATCTCTATGTCTACTAACATCTTTCTTTTCATTGCCTTCCCCTGTTCACAGTGTCCAATGGAGAGATTGTTCTTACCCAGTCTCCAGCATCCACGGCTGCATCTCAAGGGGAGAGGGTCACCATGACCTGTAGTGCCAGCTCAAGTGTAAACACCAATTATTTGCACTGGTACCAGCAGAAGCCGGGAGCCTCCCCTAAGCTCCTGATTTATAGAACCTCCACCCTGGCTTCTGGAGTCCCAGCTCGCTTCAGTGGCAGTGGGTCTGGAACATCCTACTCTCTCACAATCAGCAGCATGGAGGCTGAAGATGCTGCCACTTACTACTGTCAGCAGTGGGGTAGTAACCCACCCACACAGTGATACAGACTGCAACAAAAACCCTTTACCTCTCTAGGGCCCAGCTGCTTCCTCCTAGTGTTGAAATGTGGCCAAGTGCTTCAAAGCAATAATCCACACAGGATGCTTTATGCATTGCTTTACAAGGTCATTTTCATCTTTGGGTAACTTAGTGTCTCCATAATATCCCACTGTACTTCAGTGCTGATCTCAAGTTTGGCCAGTGTTTGTTTATTCTTTGTTTTAGTTCTGTTTGTTGAAGGAAAGTGTAGCAGGCACTTCTCAGCTATTTTACTGGAGTTCTCCAGGAGCCTTCATACCTTGTTTCTTCTACCTACACTGACTACAGGATCTTCTCTGGCATTTATCCTTCAGTTACTAAAAGTAAACTGCCTCTGTTATGCTACTAAAAGTAGGATCCATCTTTCTCTATCTTCTGATTTTCATTAACAAACTGTCTTTCCCACTGAAAGTGTCCTGTCAATTTATGCTTGAAGTGATTTTATGACAAGGAATGGCATAGCTAGGTCACAATGGAGATTCATTTTTATATTTTTGTGAATTGTTCATACTGATTTCCATGGTACTGTTTCAGTTTGCTGTACCACCAACAGTGAAAGGGGCTTTCCCTTTCCTCACACCCTCTCCAGCATTTGTGGTTGGTTATTTCATTGATCTTTGCCATTCCCATTTGTACATTGGTTCTGACCCGCATAGAGGTCAGAAATGGCTTTGATAAGATGAAGTCAAATGGATGGAAGGAACTGGGTTGGAATATAGGATGTGCTTCCTGTTCTAAGTCTGGATCATGGTGGTAGGTCTAAATGGAAAGTTCAGATATGACAGGGGAGAGTTCTGTGGTTTAGCAGGTAAGTAGGGAATGTATTGATTCAAGCTTAACATTTCTCAGCAAGAAGGCAGGAAAGGCTGATCCATTGGTTGTGGGTCTCAAGATAAGTTCTGTAGGTTGTAAAAATGGTGTGGATGAGAAGTTCCTGGGGATCCACCATGCTAGACTCTGGAGGAAATGTGGGAAGATGTGGGAAGCTGTGTTTTAGAATGAGGTGGTGGTGGCAGTGCAAAGGGTCCTATGGTTGGATGCAGGTAGAGTGCCATGGCTCAAGCCTAGAGGTTGTTTGTGGTACAGGAGAATGAGGTTGAACTAGGTATGTGCACAGGGTGTGGAACCTTGTTGAAGCCTAGAGTTAGGCTGTAGCAAGGTTCAGGTGGCTAGACTAGGCCTAGGCACCGGCTGTGGGAACACAGCTAGATCTGGCAGATCGCAGAAAACCAGGTATGACTTATAGGAGCTACACATCAGATTGGATACTGGAAGAGGACTTTCAAAGTCTGGATATGGAGTAAGGTGGTAGATCTGGTAAAGTGCATTCCGTCTAATATTAAGCATGTGATTACTCAATTGATGCCTATGACAAGAACATTTTTAGCTCTATTGGGCATTTCTTCCTCTTCCTCTTCCTTTCCCCCTTCTCCTTCTCCTTCTTCTTCTTCCCCCATCTCTCTAAAATTTAACAGTCAAAATTTAACTGATTCTATAAACTGGAATATCATTCTTCACTCCCACTATAATTTTAGTCTACCCATACAGCAAGCTGTGTTGTTTACAGCTCTCTTTAGCTTGTGGCAGTATAGGCACTGCAGCCTGATCTGGAGTGTACAACCCAACCTCTGATAAAGGACCAAAGCCTTCTTTCCTTACCCATCTCTCAATATTTAAATAAGAATAATTACTTTTCATCTTGATTGCATAAGTTAGATAATTTCTATAGAGCTGATAGAGTTATCTATAATATTTTGCAAATTTGCGTTTTAAATTTGGTTTGTTTGGGGGCATATGTGAAGAAACTTTTCTGTTCCCCTACACATAAAAATACCTTACAGGGTCTCAAAGACCAATATGAGAGGAGGAAAGATCAATAGTATGTGATTTTCTCCCCAAACAAATGGAGTTGTCTAAGAAGCTGTTCCTCTTTGAAAGACTCTGTAGCTTTGTAGAACTGAGATGCTGAACCACAAGCTCCTTACATCTGAAGCCATGAGGAATTAAATGCTTTGGCAACTTCATGTCTCCAAGGCATTTATCATTATACTGGAAAGAACCTGTTGTGTGTTTTCTCCACAATAGATGAAGGAAACCTTAATTTATTTTCCCAATGTCTTTCTATGATCCATATATAGATCACACAGTATTGTCTTTTACTAGATGTTTTTTCTTGTTAATAATCCCTGTAATTTCCCTATGAGTCACCTTACCATGTTGACATAGTTTTGTAGATATTATACTAAAGAAACAATGGGCCTCAGGAAACTATCAGAGGATTAGACCACCAAGTCTTTAATAGAGTTACAAATTATATTAGAGAATGTGTGCTGGAGTGTGTGTGTGTGTGTGTGTGTGTGTGTGTGAATGTTCTGTTCTGAGACTATGAAGTGCCTGTGATGCATGACCGAAACAAGGAGTTTAGGACGTTGTGCAGAGACCAGAGCTTCCACTGTATTGATAAGCAGCCTCCATCTGTAGAGTCTACAAGGGCTTCCAGTTATCACATCCATGTGATATTGCAGTACCACTAGTCTGCTTTCATCCCCATAAACACTTCATTCTTATTCTTACAAATAACAATTTACAATGTAAAAAGATCTTGTCTAGAAGTCACTTGTAAAAATATAATTTTAGGGGGCCTTAGTGAACCATAGTCTGGGCTTATTCTGTCCCATGATCCAATTCCAGGGGAATCTTGGTTATAGAAAGCATGATATAAGATGAGGAAATTGAGTCTCATAGCACTAAGTCAGAGATTTCATCCTAACATGCTGTAGAATACGATACCAAAGCCATGGTGCAGGAGAGGGATCTGTACATCCCAATCCAGGAACGAGGGCACCAAATGTTTTTATACATAAGAGAATGATTACTTTGGACATTTAGAGAATGATGTGTGCCTGAATGACATGCCCCCCTCCCAGGAAATGTTTAATTCTTCTTTAAATTTCCAGATTTTAAGCTATATAAATAAACTTATACACATACAAAAATCATCCTCAACTGAACATGATCCTGCTTACAATGGTTCAAATAAATATTTTTTAAATGTAATGTCATACATGCATATAATTAATGTGATTATATGACTCTCCCCAACTTTTTTCTGTAAGTCCCACTCAACTTTCATTGCCCTCCCACTTCATGCTGAATACTCATGTGTGTTGGGCCATCCACTGGAGGGAGAAAAATGGTCAATTTATCAGAGACCACATCCTCAGAAATTTGTTTCTCTCCCTCCCGTCGAAGTTATCAAATATCCAAAGCTCATTAGCTGGTGGTTCAGGATCATGAGCTCCTCCACACTCCATGCTTCAATCTTAATTGGCTTGATCTTCTGCTGGTCTTATACAGACGACCATTGCTGGTGTGAATACGTAAAAGCAGGAGTCCTGTCGTGCCCAGAAGACATTGTTTCTCTCTGTTTCTCCCCAACTTTTTCCTCTTACAATCTTCCCTTTTCTCCGATGGTCCCTGAACCTTAGACAGCTTTTTGATTTTGTAATGCCAAGAAGCATTTCCGTTTCATTGAAACCTTATTTGAAATTGTACTTTTTAAGTCGGTCTGTTTGTGCAAGTTGCTAATATTAGCTCCCCCAGAGAGGAGACAAGTTAAAAGGTGTGACTTAGAGCTCTTAAAACAACACAGGGTCTCAGTCTCAGCTCTGTGCTTTCTACTGCTCTTCACTCAGGGAATAATAAGAATAGAAAAAAAAATGATTTCCTGAGTTTCCTTCTCATGGAAGATGCCAGAGCAATCTCACTGTCACTTGAAATCATAGTACAGAAATATTTGTACATGTTAAACAAATTCGGTTTTTATATTGACTTACTCATATTCACTTAATTTCTAACATAACACAGTGTTCTAGGACCGTTTCTAGCCATGACAGTCATCTATAGTGGTGACAGAATCACCATCAACTGCAAAACTAGTCCCCATGAGAAACTAGGGTCTCTTGTTAAAAACAGATCCCAAGCCACACCCATAGAGTCCTGGAGTATGACATCTCCATCCAGGCTTCAGGAGTGGTGTATGAAACTTGCACACAAATCATAGATTAATGTCATCTTGTGTCAGGCCACCACTGAATTGTTCTGGATGACAAAGGGGAGCCAGACAAAGCCATTCTTCCCAGAGTGACAGCAGGTTACCAGGTCAGCAACACCCCTGATATGAACTGGGACTGAGTTCACATGAACATGTGACTTTCCAGAAGATTGCTATTTGCACTGCAGTTACTTCTGTTGCTTTGACACTAGGTAGTGACATAAATCCAGGTTTGTTTTCATTTTGTTATAGAGCTAACATCATACAAATTAAAAGCTTTGTGGGATGAACTATGCCAAGTCTTTGAATCTGAGAGCAGGAACTCCTATAGTTTTCTAAGAATTGACTTCTCATCAATCTTTTTAGTCACCAAGATAGACTACTAACCACATTTGTTTGGTAGTTCATTTCATCACAATTTGGAGGCCAATGTGTATTATGAATTTTCATAAGAAATCCAGGGAACAAGTTTGCACACAGCTCAGTGGCAGTTTTTCAGGAAACTTTTACCATCATGATCAGCAGTGTGGAAACAGCCAATACTTATCATTGTCCAGTATGGCTCAGACAGCACAATATTACATTCATAAACAATATCTTTCTAAACACCAAACCATCTGCATCACTCACTCACAGTCATGAGCTGGAGACTAGGATGTGATTTTAAAGAGCTAGTTTGTCCCTTCATGTGAAGAAATACATCTTTATGCATCAAGTTTCCAGACTACTATTTCACTGGATAAATGAGAAAGCATAATGAATGTCTAAATTTCTTCTTAATAAATTATTTATATAAGATATGAACAATGAAAACAATAAGATATGAACAATGAAAAGATATGCTCAATGAATAAACATTCATTGAGCAGCTCAGTTATCCAAGGAACCACTTTGCTAAGGCTTGAGGACCCAGAAATTATCAATACTACACAATCTATCTCTTAATGAAATGTATGGAATGGAGACAGAAAGAGAAAACACTGCTATATTTGTAATTACTCATATATTAAGAGCTGAGTATATCTTTAGAGAAGTTGCATTAATCCATATATCCCATACCCCCATACCATACAGAATAATGAACAAAAAAATCTCCATTTTTCAATCAAATATTTGGAAGAGGGAATTTAGGGAAAGCAGCATTCCCCTCCCCACACTGAGTGAGGATCTCACAGTAGCAGAGGGAGGAGACTGAACATAAAGAGATTTAGGTGCCTCAGAAAGCATGTACCAAGGGTTCAGGTGCAAACAGAGACTCCCTTACCCCCTTTTAAATGACCTACTTATTTTTATTTTAATTTATCTGGCTGTATACATGTATCTGAACATCTGTGTGCCTGTACAGAGATGCAAGTAGCTATTTTTTCAATCACTTAGAATTGCCGTTACTGAACCTAAAAAAAAGGGTTATAATTTCAAAGTCCAGAGTTATTTGAAATTGGAAAATATTTTCTCTGTAGAAAATAGAAAAATGATAATATTTCCCAATAAGCCCTTTTAAGCTGAATTATACATAAAAATATTGATTAGATTAAACTCGATGTTGTATTTACATACTTATATCTGTATAAAATAATGATTATAAATGTTTGTTTAAAAAAAAAAGAATTGGCATTACTGGTGTTGTGAGCCACTGTGTGGGCAATTGGAACTGAACCTGGGCCCTCTGCAAGAACAGCAACTACTCTTAACCTCTGAGCCATTTCTACAGCTCTGAGATTCTTCTCTAAACAAAGAGGATTTGTAGGTGAATTCAATGGTGAGAAGTAGCATTCTAGTGTGGAGAAGTCACAGAAGTATAGAAGGATGAGGCTAAGATGAAAGACATCTGGTTGGAAAGCAGAACAGGACTGGCAGTTTTTAGATTCAGAGTGATACTAGTTTACTTCTGACGAAACAAACAAACAAACAAACAAACAAACAAACAAAAACAAGTACAAGGAAATTAAAAAAATAATCTTGATACATGACATGTATGACCAGGCTTCAGGAGTTTGGTAATGGACCTATCCCTGAAATTATGGACAGAGCAATCCCATTTGCATGATGCAGGACAAAAGGGCTCACTCTTTGGCCATAAAGCAAATGGTACTGGAGGCTAATATTCCAAAAATTCCTTTTGGGGATAAGCCCCAATTTTCTAAAGACTTTAAAAAAAATCACACAAATTTCTTATAGTACCTTAGAGATCACGTATTTAACAAATGGGCCTCTGGATGTTTTACAACAATCAAAATGTGTCATACAATAACCTTTTCTGCTTTGCAGCCTAGGAAAATTTCTACAGTTGAACCTGTGTTTATGTAATGCTTTAGTGAATGAACAAATGATATGAGTGAATAAGAGAATCTCAAGGATAAGTAACGGTAATGAAATGTGAGAATTGGAATCAATATGAAAATAAAACATTAATTTGGCTAACCTATCAGATGTAAAAGCAGCAATATTTACATCCTAGTTAAAAAAAATAACTCAATAAGCAGACAACAGATTGGTTTTTTTTTCTGTAATATATTTTGTATTTTTCTCACACAGAGAATCGATTGAGTTGCTCTACAAACAGGTAGTACATGGGCAGCTGGGCCACTACAAGCAGAAAGGTTAGTGTTCAGAATTGTATCACTTTGGGAGGAAGATGTGCAACCTGCATACATTAGTAAACTCCCAAGTTTTCAGGCTCTACTCTGCTCATTTTCAGCATGAAATCTGTCCCTGACCTGCTGCCACTGAACCTGTCTGGGACCCCAACATATCTATTGGAAACTCTATAGATCAGGCCTGGTGTATTTGGCTTGGATTCTGTAGGAATCAGTAAAGTAGTTGATTTCATCACTTTGTACAAGAGTCTGTCTAGATCTGCTGGAGATTGAAATTGTCTCTCCAAGGGTGACAGGGAGGGTGAGTGGAGTCTGGGTCATTGTGACATCGCCACTGATACTTGATACAAACAAAGAAGTCTGAGGGCATTTATAATCATTACAAGTGACTTATCATGTTATTTTTTTGTGTTACTTATCTCAAGCTGCATGTTGATTTTTGGGTAGACAATTTTAGTTCATGCCCCACAATACTCATTTTCAAAACGGAGCAAATAATTTAAAGAAGCTAAGTGCCCTCTAAATGTAATCTACGTCTTCTCCTTTTATCTGTTAGAATTTATACCAGAGTCTAAATGCTTACTACTTCCAAAATGTTCTTCACTTTCACATATCTAAATATAATAGGCCTTAAAGGAACAATATGCAAATCCCCTGGTGGGTGCAGTGGAGTGAGACAAACTGCCAAGTCAAGAGGGAATAAAACCCCAGAGGCTATTCTTATTCTCTCCTCTGAGAAATTTAACATTCAGTATCTTCTGAGACTCAAAGAGCACTGGTTAGGAGAAGTCAGAACTGTTTTTTCAGCAGAAGGAATGTGCTTTACTGGTCTTTTGTTGTTATTGCTGTTCTTCTGCCAATTTTCAAGTTAATCACACTATCATAAGCAAATTTTATCCATTTCTTTACTATGGATCAGTTTTTGAAATTATTTATTGTATCATTCCTTTTTCTTTGGTAGTAATTTACTTAAAAGTTTAGGTTATAAGTTGGTTAGTGGTGGCTCAAGCCTTTAATACCAGCTCTCGTGAGGCAGAGACAGGCAGATCATTGTGTATCAGTTCAAGGCCAGCCTGGTCTACAGAGTGAGTTCCAGGACAGCCAGAGATATTCAAAGAAACTCTGTCTCACAGAGCCTTCATCCAGTAACTGATGGAAGCAGATGCAGATATCCACAGCCAAGCACCAGGTCAAGCTCTAGGACTCTAGTCAAAGAGAGAGAAGAGGGATTCTATGAGTAAGGGGCATCAAGATCGTGATGGGGAAACCTACAGAGACAACCAAACCAAACCAAACTAGTGGAAACTCATGAACTGTGGACCAATAGTTGTGGAGCCTTCCATAAGACTGGAATAGGTACTTTGCATAAGCAAGACAGTTGTGTAGCTTGATCTGCTTAAGGGGGCCCCTGGCAGTGGAATCAGGATCCATCCCTGGCACATGAGCAGGGGTTTTAGAGCCCAGTGACTATGGTGGGAAACCTTACACAGTGCAGGATGAGGGGCTTGGACTTGCCTCTACTGAATGTACCAGGCCCTTCTGAGTTCCTATGGGAAGCTTTGCCTTGGAAGAGGTGGGAATGGGGGGGAGTGGGTTGGAGGGGAAAGTTGGGGGTGGGAGGAGGGAGGAGAGGGAGATCTGTGGTTGACATGTAAAATGAATAGAAAATTTCTTAATAATAAAAAAGAAAGAGGAAAAAATAAAAACAGAAATAAAAATGTTTATATTTTGTCTTTCTTATCTTTTAAGTAAAACACATATCTTGAGGGGCAGAATATTGAATGTGTACAGAATATACTTTGGTGTACATTCACAAATTCGATTCTTCTTAATATACCATACTCTCCAGATGATTCCCACATTCCTCTTTCCCCCATAACCACTCATTGCAAGCTACCAAAGAGATGACAGTCTTGACACTTGCCACAATATCTTACTATTTCCCCCTATATTTTAACATTATGTAAGTTCAGGTAAGTACTCAGATGTAAACACACTGTCTTTGTTTTGTATGTAATAGAAAAAAAAACCCTGTTGTGTAGCTAGTTACCCATTCACTAGGTCATTATGAGTCTTTCCTGGTTGGTACTTGTCCTATGGACATGGAATCTGCTAGAAAATTGGACAGTAGAAAGTATGAAGTTATTCCTGAGTTAAAGGATAATCTCTAATATTGTACAATGAGTTAATGGCAATATAGAAATAAAAAATTGCCTCCTGGAGACAGAGCAGAGCTGTCTCTGCATTCTATGCTGTGCATGGCTCCATCTTTGCAACCATATATAGAGAGATGCCCTGAGGGTTTTTTTTCAACTGCATAGTCTCATTTTTACAGTCACATGTTTTTTTTTCATACATTGTAAAATGCTATATTGATGATTTCTTGTTTGTTTATATACAAAGTGGTAAAGGGCATTCAATTGCTTATTCGAATTCATTTTTTTCAGATTAATGTTGCTGTTCTGTGAATTGTATTCTACTACCACATCTGGAGTGAAATGCCACATGACATGAATTTTTCTCAACATTATTTTATTTCTCAATGCACAGCCTGCAGAGATTTTTGGCAGTTCTGCTAGTCTGTCCTCCATAGTCTTTTGTTTACTTCCTACCATCACCTGTATATCATGACACGGAAATTTCTGAGTTGTGCTAAATTTAATCACAACACTTAGAGGATGGAGGGAGAGGTCAAGTGATTAGTTAACTGACATGCTCAGGTGTCTGTTTCACATCCCTGGGTGTTATTGCAGCCTCAGCACAGCCTTTCCCCGCAATCTGTCTTCCTTTCCCTAATGTCTCCTGTTGCTTATCCCATGTATTCCACAATTTCTCTTTATCTTCTCTCCAGTCTATGGGTTAGGAGATAGGTGACTAAAAAAAAGCAAATGCCATAATGAAATCCATTATTTTGTATGCTAAATAAAAATAAATTTAAAAAATATGTGGCCTACACTGCATTGGTGGTGTGCCTTTAATTGTAACACTTCAGAGGCAGAGGCAGGCATATCCTGTGAGTTTGAGACCAGCCTGGTCTATGTAGTGAGTTTCAGGGCATCCAGGGCAATAGAGTGAAACCATGTCTCAAATAAAAATGAAAAATGTGTCCATAGCAATCTTCCTATCCTAATGATGACCCAACTTTCAGTAAACTGGGCTCTTGTCTATGTATAATATATGCTTAATGTAAGCAGTTTGTGCTTTCCTTATACAAAAATATGTTTCCCACGGGAAAAGACATGTAAACATCTGGATTACAAAGACATGGATTTGAGGGGCAAGACCCTTATACAATTGCTCCTTAGTGGCGTCAGGAGGTATGTGAGTAATGCTTACACTGATTTTCATGACTAATCATTGAGAAACTGGGAGATAGCCTTTAATATTTTCTTCTCATTGAATCCAATATCCAAATCACAAACCTACACTCTCTTCTATATGTTCCTGAAATGATCCCTGTCAACAGTTAAAAGGTTGAAAGCATTATCTTTTGGAAACCAAAGTGCATAGCTTATGACTTTTAGGTAAGTTTTTGTCAATGTATCTATTTTTATGAAAGTAATTTTCTTTAATTATTTTTTCTTAAAAAAAATAATCACTATCACCCTAGGGCCTTGGGGACAATTTGATAGACATTGGCTATTTTTTGTTTGTTTTGTTTAACTTATTGTTTGTTTTGTGTCCATTCCTGTGTGTGCTCATGTATCTGTATGTGTGTTTGTGTGTTTCAGTGTGAACATGTTGGGTGCTACAGAAAAAGTTCCCATGACTCTGTTCTAGCAAATTACCCCTCACATTGTGTTTACTTTCTCTTCCCTGCAATTGATTAAATGGTTGAGCTTGTCAATTCTTCCTTATATTTCATTAATCTCTGAATTTTCTCATGTATGTTATTTAAAAATATAAGTTCTTTAATTTTAATAAAATTTCTACCCGTTTATAACTAATTAATATATTTTAGACTATTCCTCCACTTGCCACTCTAATTGGCTTCCATTGCTTCTTTTTTTTTTTTTTTTTTTTTTTTTTTCGAGACAGTGTTTCTCTGTGTAGCTTTGCGCCTTTCCTGGAACTCACTTGGTAGCCCAGGCTGGCCTTGAACTCACAGAGATCCGCCTGGCTCTGCCTCCTGAGTGCTGGGATTAAAGGCATGCGCCACCACCACCCGGCTTCCGTTGCTTCTTATGATTCATTGTTATGATTTTCTTTATTGTATGCAGTTTTATTTTGTGTTAACTCTAAAAATAAGTATTTACATCATTAACTACTTTCCAAATGGACTCTGACTTTTCATTAAACTTTGTTTCCCACAGTGTCAATACTTTTATCTGCTGGAGCAAGGGGAATCAAGACCATGATGGGGAAAACCACAGAGACAGCTGACCTGAACTAGTGGGAGCTCATGGACTCCAGACTGACAGCTGGGGAGCCTGCCAGGGACCAGACTAGACCCTCTGAATGTGGGTGATAGTTGTGTGGTTTGAGCTGTTTGTGGGGTCCCTGGCAATGGGACCAGGACTTATCCTTGGCACATGAACTGGCTCTTTAGAGCCCATTCTCTATGATGGAATGCCTTACTTAGTCTTGATGCAGGGGGCAGAGGCTTAGTCCTGATCCAACTTGGTATGCCATCCTGTGTTGACTACCCAAGGGAGGCCAGACCCCCTATGAGGAGTGGATGTGGGATAGGGTGTGGGGTGGAGGTGAGGAGGAATAGGAGAAGGGGAGGGAAAAGGAACAGTGGCTGGTATGTAAAAAAATATAATCCACATAATGAAATGTTCTGCACAACTGACACTGAGGAAGTGGACTTGAGGAAAAAGGCAGGGTTCTTTCCTTAAATCTCCTGTTTCTCTGGAGGTGGGAAATGTTCCCATCCTGTGAAAGTGTCAACAAGTTAGGCGATAAGAGTGTTTTTATGATTGGGCATTGTGGGTGAAGACAACTTGTGAGTATTCACCTGGTTGGCATCCTTGGTTGCTGGTTGGCATCCTTAGAGCTGGTTCAGAGGCTGGCATATCTGGAGGACCCCCTGTGGACTGGCCTTGGCACAAGTCTGGAAAGAGGGGTGAAACTGCAAAATATGCTCAGAAAAGGATGTGGTCAAAATGGGATCTGGACACTGTTTTCATCAGACCATATTTTTTAATACAGTAGCAGAACTTTTCACAGTAACCTACACTTATCTGTAAGACAACTGGAACAGATTTACATCTTGGTGTCACAGCAAAAGGCTATGGCTTTCTATTAAAAGGAATAAACATTTTTGAAACACAACCTGAGGAAACTTAAAACTCTGAACCTCCAAAGCTACATTTGAAACTTGTTAGTTCTGGACTATGAAGCTTATGAATGAGGCACATCTGTCAGTACTTTTAACGGGAAAATTATTAATGAGCTATCAAGATGCTTGTAGCCTTGGGGTTGGGGGCTATTAAACTCAAACACCATCAGATCTGAGAAGGATGAATTTAAGCAGAAGTGATACATTTTCCAGCTACCTAGGCAATCCTAGGTTTCTCTTAAATGGGAAGAGGGGGGTCCCATTCACCCCTGTGACAGAAATTGACTCGGGAACTGTGGGACCCGAGGAAGAAGTTAAAACAGAGTAGGTAGCTCCCAAGTCCAATAGAAGGTCAATGGATTTACCTGTTTCCTGCAGTGTCACCCCAGGCTCAGAAAGGGAATGGGAATCACTCAGTCTAGCACCATCCATCCTCCAACAGGCTTAGGAGTTCATCTGTTCCATATGTATTCTGTTTGTCTTACCAAAACAAACAAACAAAAAAAGACCACATGGTCAGGCATCAGAGGGCTATCATGGTGTCAGATGCTATCTTTACTAAGGGCAGTGTGAAGTCACTTCCTGGCTCAAGCATAGGTGGGGGCAGCGTGTGCCCATATGGGTCCCCTAGAGACCTATCCTCTCTCTCCCTCCTAGGCTCTTAGGCATCAGCAAGCCAATGTACATTTCCCTGTGGCTGGATAGCATGCCCTTAATGATCTTGCTTCTTTTTTCAGGAGTAGTCTAGGATCACCTGCATTGTCAGGTGCTTACACTGGTTTTCATAGCAATGACAAAGACAAAAATGTCTTTCTTTATCTAAGGTCTATTCGAGCTAACAAAGATCAATTGATGCCTAGCCTTCTCAATTTTCCTTACATATTGGTAAGCTCTAAAGAGGCTGAGGAGGGTCCCTATCCCCATACAGGAACTGGTGAAAATCCAAGCCCATGCCTTGGCAGCTGCCCTGAGACTACCACTCCCCCTCCCCCATGGGGGACAAGGGAAGTCAACCATGAGGCTCCATCTTGCCAGAGCTCAGCTCAGGTCTATTCTGCCAGGAGTCTGCATCAGTGCAGCCTGGGGTGATTGGTCATGTTATTGCTGTGACCCCAGCTGCCCAAAAGGCTATGCCCTGTCTGCCAACAGCCTGGACAACATACAGGTCCAGCCTCACCAACACTGGCATCTGACTCTCCCGACCTTTGAACTCCAATTATCCTTATTCTTACCAGCACAGTGTAGATTTCACTGCTGAGAACATGTTTCTCTATGGTGTTAAAGGACAGCATATCTGGTTTGTAAGTGCAGCCCGCTATTTTGATTTCTTTCAGCTTCAAGGTATTTCCTTTTACACATCAAAAATCTTACAATCTGCAAATGAGTTTGCAAATCCATTACATTTGGTACAGTTTAAATTTCCTGAGACTGTGGAAGGTTCTGCTTGGCTTCAGTGCACACATGTCCTTAATGTGAAGCTGAAATACAAATGAAAGTCCTAGGTAGTGTGGTTTCTAAGGAAGGACAGAATCTGATGTTCCTAGTCCATCATTTATAAGTAATCCATATCCTCCACTTAAAGTTTCTTCCATGCCTTTTGCCTTATTATGGGTCTTCTCTCTTTCCTCTTGAAACATGTGCTCTGCTATGCAAGCTTTTGCTTAATCACATGAATCTGTGTCAGGTGGCATCCAGGCATCACAGCTGCTGTGAGTTCCTAAGTGCGGCAGCCATGTCACGTCTAGAGGACAGCTTCTCACAGCACTCCTCCTGCTGCCAGCCATCTGGCTCTTCCATTAATTCAGTCCCCTCCACTGTAATGAACAGATCGTATCCTGCAGATACAACCATCACTAGATCTTACTCAGTTCTCAAACCCTCAGTGACTGTCTTGAGGAGAGTATATCAATGAGTAGTTATTGTATGTGGTATGTTACCTACTAAGTAAAATTTCAATACACTTGCAAAAATAACATTTAAATATTTTTATAAAATATTAGCAAAAGAAGTGACTATATGTCGTATATGTTATATTATAAAAGAAATGATCTTCACTTCTTAGATAGTTCATAATATCAAGTTAGAAGTGTGTATATCTGTTTTAAGTCAGGCCACTGTTCAGGACATTTTCCACCTCTATCCACTTACAAAGCAGAAACCCAGCAGAGGAAACAGGACTAGGAAAAGAGGGAAAAGAGAAAGCTAAGCAGAGTCTGATATTCTCTGACATATTTAACCATAGAAATAATTTAAAAATTGTGTTATTTTCTACTAATTTAATTAAAGCTTAAATTTTTATTTGAATGCTACATTTTCTCTGCATTCATTCCTTTGGACTTCTAGTAAAGTTTACCAAGTAAGACAAATCTCAAGTTTCCTATGCATTTGCAGAAATTAAAACAATTGTTATTTATTTACATTGGTTTTGTAACAGTTACTCATTTCTTCCTAACTAGCCACATGCCCTATAGTAATAAATAGGAAAATGTTTGAGCAACACTTTAAATTTTGTATTTTGGTGGCACACATTTATTTGCAAACACATATATGCCATTCACAATTTTCTTTGTGACTACTTACAGTTGTTCTACTGAATTTTTCTTGTAATTTCCACAACGCCTGAATGCTCAATAGAAACCTTGTGTCAAACTATAAATTTCCATCCTTGCTGCTAAGCAAAGGCAGCAATCTGGAATTCAAAGCAACAGTATATTTACAGTGTACTGTATAGAATGAACCAGATTGGACGTTCAACAGTGTGTTACTAAATGGCTTTATATTAAGTGATTCTGTCCCACTTTATACCACTGTATGTTTCTGGGCACATTTGGTAGATTCTGTGTGTCAAATGAACTTGAATTATGACATTTCTGATCACCATGATTTTACTTGACACAATATAATAAATAATATCTGTAAATACAGGTAGAATAATATGTTTGTAAACATACTTTGTACACATTCCAAACTATGTTTAGTGCCTTCTTATTAATATTTCCACATTTCTCGATAGCAAGAAGTGGGGTGCGTGTTTATGTGTTTATGCATGTGTATCTGACTGTATTTGCACAATTATTCTTTTTTCTTCCATCAGACATTGTGAGGAACTCTCTAGGCTTTGGCTTTTCATGAGGTCCTCCTCTCCACCCATCCCTTTCCCAAGCACACTAGGATTTGCACTGATTGTTGTCCTTGGAGTTTTTCCTCTAGGCTCTGAGATGACCTATTTCTCATCTCTCCAGCAGAGGGCAATAATACACTTTATAGACAAGTTCACCAGTCTTAGTGCTGACACGCTGGTAACACGTTGAATTAATGAGGTTTCCATTAATTAGCATCCCCAAATGTCTCCAGGCCTTTGACCCCTTCTGTGAGACTGGCGCAAGAACATTTCATTGACACACTCTCTGAAGCTGGGGACCCTGAAAAGCTTGTCCCAGAATCTCAATCCTGTTTATAACAACCCTGGCTCAGGAGGATCAGAGGCTCAAGGTCCTCCTAAAAGCAGCATGAGACAGAGTGGTGGATTCATGAAAGTTGCTACAAAATCAATACATGCTTTCTTCTGTTTCATAAAGGAAGGTTTAATCAGCATGTAGCTTCTGTGCAAATATTGTCCAGTGTCAAGTGGTCAGCTCTAAAGTCATAAACATAAACTGGAAAGTTCAATTTTATGAATATATATGTATCTACAAATACATATATTCATGCAATAAAAATGAAAAATAAAAAAGTCCATGACTTTGAAAGAGAGGAGGGTGGAATATTTCGGAGGGCTTTTTGGGAGAAATAGGTAGAAATATTGTAATCAAAATACAATCTAAAAAATAAAGGGTGAAAAAAAAGAGAAGAAGCTGCATGACCTCTATAAAATCTGCACCTACCTATGAAAGGAGCTGTAAGCATATATATACTTTCTAGAACTGTACCATATCTGACAAGCCCTGCCATGGCAGAAAACGTAACAAGGTAATTCTACATTTAACATGACAGAAATCAAATTAAGGTACAACCCATAGACTAGTGGTGTTCTTTGTAGTCCAAAGAAGAGCACATTCCCACAGATAAACCTGTACTGCCTCTCTGATCTGAGACACAGGAAGCCCACAGGCCTGTATTGAGTCACTTGCCCAGTCCTGTGGCTGTGCCTAGATTTTGCTGATTTGCATGTGCCCAGAGCACAGCCCACTGCCCTGAGGACTTCTTCATAGTCAGGTCACACCCTGTGCTGGAGTCAGCCTCACACAGGTCACAGCACAGTCATGAGGGCCCCCACTCAGTTCCTGGGGTTGCTGCTGCTCTGGCTTACAGGTAAGGATGTCAGCACTGGAAATTTATTCAGCTGACTGTGGCCAGTGCTGCGTGGTCTCCAAGAAAGTCTTGTTTTAACAGTATTAATTGTGTGGAAACTTGTTTTCAATTTTCTAATCTCAGGTGCCAGATGTGACATCCAGATGACCCAGTCTCCAGCCTCCCTGTCTGCATCTCTGGGAGACAGTGTCACCATCACATGCCTGGCAAGTCAGAGCATTAGTAGTTGGTTAGCATGGTATCAGCAGAAACCTGGGAATCCTCCTAAGCTCCTGATCTATAATGCAAAATACTTGGCAAATGGGGTCCCATCAAGGTTCAGTGGCAGTGGTTCTGGCACACAGTTTTCTCTCACAATCAGCAGCCTGCAGCCTGAAGATGTGGCAGATTATTACTGTCAACAGTATAGTAATCTACCTCCCACAGTGATTCAAGTCATGACAAAAACCACCCAGGGAAGCAGAAGTGAGAAGAGCCTAGGCTGCCCCAAATGGTCCTTCTGGTGTCTGCAGCTGCTGAGAGTATTTCTGTTTTCTCTCTGCCAAGATTTAAAGTCAATGTTATAACTTTTTATAGAGACCATATAGACTTGTCTTTCCTGGAACTCTGTGCTTTCCCCCAACCTAGCATTAAAATCATGGAAATGGTTTTCATAACTTGCATGAAATATTAACTTCCCTGTGTTGCAGGTTTGGCAACAACAGACATTTATACAGCAGAGATGTAAACACAACACCCCCATCACACACAGCAGGTGCACCAACGTATAGCAAGAAGTAGTTATTAAAAAAATCATTATCCAATTGAAATTAGAAAATTAGTATCTTAGTATAACATTATAATCCTGTGGGTACAGGCTTCAAACAAAGCAATAAGATCATTACAACCCAGGGCTTCATATAATCCTCTACTATGTTCAGAGTACTAGTTAAGTGCACTCTTTTGTCTTCCAGAGGACCCCAGGTTGTTTTCCAGGACTCACATGACTGATATCAACTGTCTATAACTCCATTTCCAGTATAGCTGAGCCTTTTTTCTGGGATCTGAGGTCATTGCACTCATATGGCACATAAATACATATACAGGCAAAATATGAATACACATAAAATAAATTAAGTAATTATTAAATATTTAAAAATCCTAAGGAACTAATATTCTGACAAACTGATACTGGGAGCAGATTATTTTTAGAATCTAGAGTCCATTTTTTTCCTGATCATAGAGTCCTCAGATACTTGTCAACTGTCATATCATATGCATGGAGGAGAGGTGGCTTTCCACAAAATAAGTGTTTATTCATTTCACTCCTTACTAGGAGAGCAAGTGTCTCAGTTACTTTTATATTTCTGTGACAAAACACCACAACCAAGGCAATTTATGAAAGAAAGCATTTAATCTGGTGGCTTACCATTCTGGAAGTTTGGTCCATGACCAACATGGTTGGAAGCAGCCAGCCAGCCGCAGGCATACAGAAATGGCCCTGGAGCAGTAGCTAAGAGCTTACATCTCTATTTTAAAGTAGGAGGCATCAAGAGGAAGAGAGCTAACTGGAAAGGAAACAACATCATCAGGCTGCATGATCAACATTCACCAAACATGCAATTATGTCATTCCAATTTATGACTTCATATCAGCCTCTAGCATGGCAAATTTCACACAGAGGGATAGAATTACAGAGGGGGAGTCAAACAATTCATCCTATTACTGACTTTGTGCAGCAAAGAGTGTCATTAAAATAACACTTTACAGAAGTCATTGTGTTTATTATATTATACATATGTATGATCTACCATGCATGTGATTGCAATCAGATACATCATGGGAAAAGGAAATGTGCATTCAACAAATCTTATCAATCAAAAAAAATAATACACATTGGACCTCTTCAGTAACAAGCACTTCCTCCTTGTAGATGATGAACAGAAGTTCCTAGAATTATCCACAGAGGAATCTCATAAAGGGACTTCTGGTCTATTGCATTGTATCTGTCATGTAGTTCACTTTCATTCTGAATAAAATAATTAATGCATTGTTGCAACATTGATCATAGCAAGGTATTCCTCTATTAGAATTAAAAAGAGTTTTATCCTCATTTTCAGCAACCAATCTATTCATTAACTTCCCAAAAGATGCCTGTATAGTTAATAAAAATGTTCAATTTCAATCTGCTCTGTCATGCT
Organism: Peromyscus aztecus; assembly: GCA_902168405.1. NCBI lineage: Eukaryota > Metazoa > Chordata > Mammalia > Rodentia > Cricetidae > Peromyscus > Peromyscus aztecus. The sequence goes on from CABHPQ010158929.1 coordinate 35,896, forward strand.
ATGAAGTTTCTCTCTGTACTTATCTAAAACTTGTGAAGAAACCTCAAAGAATGTACATGCACAATATAAATATGCCCTCAAGCATCAACATTCTTATAATTCCATGACAGTAACCACAGTTGGAATTTTATTGCCAATACTTAGGAACAATTACTAGGGTACCACAGTCGGACTACTGACAGAATAGTTGGAGGCCTGTACCTTCAAGGCAGGGAGGTCTGAGAACAGAATAGCACCAGAGAATCCAATGTTTCAAGTAGAAGTGTTCAAGGTACTAAGAGCTTGTTAGTAATTTCATAAGTATTACTCAGACTCCCATTGTATGTTTTGAAATGATCACTACGTGTGTGTGTGTGTGTGTGTGTGTGTGTGTATGTATGTGTGTATATATATGTGTATGTGTGTGTGTCTGTGTATATATATGTGTGTGTGTGTATAATATACTTTTGTTTTCCTGTATATATCACATATCATGTTCATCTAGATGCTTCAGTTATAAAAACTTCTCTTCTTAAAGAATCTCAAGAAACATTATTATATATGCTCATTGTGGCTGAAGTTTAGGTATGAAAATGTAGGGAAACATCAGTCTCCTGGCGACCTCCCACCAAAACTTCCCAGTGATTTTACAATCCTGGCTACATAGGAGAGATGTTGTCAGCAGGTAGGAACAGCTGGAGCACTCAGCCTTACTCTTCTTGCCTAAGGGGATTATGCTATAACTTGAATCACTGTAGGAGGGTATCATAGCTTTTTTGACAGTAACTTGCAACATCTTCAGACACCAGGCTGGGTCATCAGGATTTCACATCTAGCTCCTTAGTTTGGATAATTAATTGTGAATAGGCAAACAATTGTTGTTATCCTTCCCTAGGCCCAAGAATCCATGGCACACTGTCAGTCTTAGGAACCAGGGAGAACAGAGGCTAGAGTGTCAGAAAGGATTGTTAACATCAGGGTCAATGAGTCAAATTCAGGATGTGAATGTTGAGGCTCCAGAGATGTTTTAAGGGAGACTTTACCCATTAAATCTTCCAGACTCTGTAGCTCTCACTTTTCTGTGGCCACATCATCTTATTGTTCTCCAAGCTCACGTGTACTTCCTTCATGTCTACATTAAACCTATTAGTCAACATGTTTGGGATTTTATCCTGGGGCAACTGTTTAATCAGCCCCCCTCAGATGCGAGCTAGAACTGCAATACAACACTGAGGTAGTAACCCAGTAAAGTCAATCTTTCTATATGTACACTATAGTCTCCCTCTTCCTCCCCCACTTCATCTGTTTCCCCTTTTCACCCTCTTCTTCCTCCTGTTAATTTAGTCTCCCTAACCCACAATAGTATTAAAATCTCTTCACTTCTGAGAGAATGCACAGTAAGTGCGTGTGCTCAGAGGGTTCCTGTAGGAGGATAGTTATATAGTTTTACATGAAGACCTTCTTTGTCTCCATCGCTATACAGAAAAAGGACACACACACACACACACAGATGATTGTGAATAATTTGGTGAGCAGCATTGTCTATAAAGAATCTTCACAGCCTTTAAAATCTCTTAGTCTACCTTAACAATGTGTTTTAAGAATTTCATACCTCCATATACTATGTTTTGACCAAAGTATAAAATGTACATTTATGATAATTAATAATGAATCCCCCATTATTTTGTGAAATTTTAAAATATCTCTGGATCCTTTCAAGGTCCTACATTCCTTAGCTTCATGGTAGAAACAGTTGCCACATAACTCAAGGAGAAACCATCTCTATCGCTGTTAAGAAATTTCTCTCACTTAGGAGAGATTAGTGAGGGATCAATGAAGGAAATAAATTGTCTACAGCATGAAAATGACAGTACTTTGAAAAAAATCGCATAGCTAAGTGCCAATGTTTTAAAAAATGTTTTGAAGTCTTCTCATGAGAACGGCTTTTCTGGTCATATCATAGCTAATGTTGGGAGAAATTCCTAAATGATGTATAAGGCAATCACTTGGACTAAAGTATAAAACCCATTAAACCAAATATGTCTTATTGGATGTCTTATTAAAATGTAGAGCATCAGTAGTTCATGTAAACTATTATAAACTATATTATTATAAACTAATATTTCACTTTTCTAGCAGTCTTACTCAGAAGCAGATGAGTTGTGTTTTGGCAAATTTGAGCAACAAGAATTTCATCTATTAATGGAAACTAGTGTTATATCTGTATTTAGTAATTTTTAATTAGTCTGTTAATTAGCATTACAAAAATATTTCAGGTAAATTTCCTTTTTGTGTTTACTATATGACTAAAGTAAGGTTTTTTTTCGGTTGATTTTTACTATGATCCTAAACTTACCAATACTTCAAAGAACACATTTACATATTATGAATCTATCCCTTGTCTGCATTATCTGAAAATTCAGTAATAACAACCACACTATATTTTCTGTCGTCAACATTAATGACAGACCTAGATTTGCAAGCAGGTCAGGCACATCATAGTTAGACAGCCCAGACATTCTGGGTGGAGAGCTCTGTAGAGAACAGCTGAGAGGACTACTTCCTATCTAATTCAGTAATTTCAAGAAAACCCAAGCCAGTTAATAGCTATTACTAATATTCTACCTTCCTATATTAAAATAATTGCTTCTTTAAATATGCAGGGTGGCTTCTGTTTTCCTTTATGCATACCAATTGATACCTACATATACCAGGTATATAGACTTCTGTTATTAAGTATTTATGAGAAGCATTGTCATACCTCTAAATTTGTGGTGACATGGTAGAGAGTTAGGTGCACAGCAACCTCCTTGTGCCATTCACAAAAGATTCCAAGTGACCCTCGGGGCCTAGTTGAATCTGAGAAATGCTGTCAGTGGATAAAAGAACAAACAAGAATATTTGGGGCACTTTACACTTTCACTTCTGCTTCTATGAGTGGTTTTTGTCATGACTTGTATCACTGTGGTACAAGCTATAACCTTGCTGACAATAATATGTTGCAATATCTTCAGGCTCCAGCTGACTGATGGTAAAGGAAAAATCTGTCCCAGACCCACTTCCACTGAACCTCTTGGGAACTCCTGATTGCAAAGTGGATGCATAATAGATCAGGAGCTTAGGAACTTCCCCTGGTTTCTGTTGATACCAAGCCATACGGTTGCTAATAGTCTGACTTGCTCTACAAGTGATGGTGATTCTTTCTCCCAGAGATGCAGACAGGGAGGATGGCGACTGGGTAACCTGGATGTCACATCTGGCATCTGATTTTGGAAAATTAAAAGCAAACATCAATGAAATCAATAATGTTATATATGACAGGAATATCTTTAAAGACAAGCAATATTAATCACTGTATTTTGAGAAATTTCCCAAGAAACCCTCCTTACTTTGGAGCCAGAGCATCAGAAGCCCTAGGAATTGAGCGGAGACCCTCATGCCCATGCTGTGTTGTAATTTGGACTTACCGTTCTGCAGAGTTTGACCAACTCTTTAAAAAGTATTCAGGTCAGTGGGCTGTCCTCTGGGCACATGCAAATCATCAGGAGCTGAGCAGAGCTGATCACAGGTGTAGAAGTGGCTCTTCTCTGTAAAAGGCCCCAGTCTCTAAGTGTCCTCACTCCTACCACAACAGCAAAGAGAACATTCTTCCTTCTGTCTGAAAAACAGGGTCTTTCCATTGTCTGTGAGTAGCAGTGATATCATTCCCATTCAATGTGTTTTCTTGTTTTCGTGCTACAATCCTGGAAACTGCAACCAAGTTTCCAAGCTCCTCCCATTTGACACAGTTTAGTATTTCTGACATAACAGGGTATTTCTCTTTGGTACAGTTCCTTCATATCCTCAGTGTGACATTGAAGTTCAAAGCAGCCATGAGTAACATGCTTTATAAAGAAAGGCATAAACTGTAATGCCTAAGCTGTCATCTTTAAATAACTTTTCTTCTATTCATGATTATTTTCCCCTTTCTTTCTGCCATTAGGAACTAAAGTTAAGAGTATTCTGCCTTCCCTTCTGAAGCAGGGAGCTGCTCTTCTTCCTCTAATTTTAGTTACACATATCCACACATATCATTCTCTAGATGCTCAATGGTATTGATTTCCGTCCACTCTCCCTTAACTCAAGCCATTGTGTTTCTATCCCCAGGTACTTGAGAAGTTGAGGCAAATAGACCTCATTTACAAAGAGTTCAATATTACCCCCAACAACACAGAAATCCTTCTTTATAAACAAAACACAAGAAAAAATTAAACCATGCAAGTATTTAGTCTGATTATAATGAAATGAAAACAAAATTTAGCAAGAGTATAGATTTAAATCTATTATCTCTGACTAAGAACAAGTCACAAATTTTCAGTTTGAAATTTACAATGTTTTTTCCCCAAAATTCCAAGTGCATGTAGACAACTCTGACTTGAATCAGTAAAAATAAATTACAGTAAGAAAAACAAACAAACAACTCTGAATTTGCTTGCTACATATGGCTAGTTTTATATGTCAAATATTTGATAAGATCTGAACTACAAATTCTAGAGTGCTTTCCATCTTCCAAGGAACCCATAAACAGTTGACTTGTTTGGGGTTGTTGAAACTTGTGTCCAGAGCTTTGTCTTCCACCATGGACACATAATAACAAGCACATATTTCCATTGCTGCTGTCTATTTAAACCCTTTTGTACTTCTGGAAATTGTCAGTGTGGTCAGCTTTTGTTTGTGTTACTGTAACAGTATGACAACATGGTGGATGGATGATTATGATAGTTTTAGAGGTGTTATACAGTAAAGAATGAATCCATACAAAAGACAGAAAGTGGGGGAAGACCCGGAAGAAGTTGAAACAAAGAATGTGGGTAAATTTGATAAAGTCATATTGTGTGGCATTATCAAAGAATTAAGAGAATATTTATTTCTTTAATTTATGTAAAGGAGAAGAAATAAAGACTCACAGGCACCATTAAAAAGACCATTGAAGCTACAGGAAGAGTTAGCCAACAAGAGAACTCAGGAATGAGTAACCCTGTGATATCTGGTACCAAACCTTCATTCTTCTCTAAGTGAGAAAATTATTGTCTGATACTTAAGCTACCAATTCTGTGTAACTTCATTTTGAAGTCTTGAAAGACAATACAGGGCCACTGCTGATTCAGCTGAATTTAATCATTAGGAAAAACACAAGAATTGCAAAGCAAGGTCAATTTATAAAGGAACAGATGTTCATTGTTCAAAACTGATGAGAAGGTGAAATTCCACAAAAGAATTCAGACTTGTAATGGGATGGAAGAGATAAAAAAATACATGATATTAACAACAACCTGTACATAAAGACCATTTCATTACAAAAGAAAATGTAGGACACAATTATGAAAGCAAGCAGTGTTCTTGAAAGAGGATAAACTAATGGTGATTTCCTGATTACATGGCTTTATTGGAGTTATGTAGGATATATATAGTAAAGTCATAAATAATATGAACAGGGGCTGGGGAGATTAATGGTTAAGAGTATTTCTTACTTTTGCAGAGGTCCAGTGTTCAAGTACTACCACCCTTATGATGAATGGTTCAGGGGGATCTGTTGACCTGCTCTGACCTCTGCAACACCAAGCACATATGTTTTACACACATATACATTCAGGTAAAACACTCACACATAAAACAAAAATGAATACATATTAAAATTTTAAATTAAATAATTGTGATTATCATATCTTCTACATTAAAAAATAAAGCTAGATGCTGGTCATACATTTTCTTGTAAGTGAAATTCAATCACAATTCACAAAGAAAAAAGCAATTCTAGAAAACATTACAAAAATGTTTTGTTTTATTGCGTTGTTTCATCTTTTTGGATGAAATACTGTTGGTCCATCATTAAAACCATTTTGTCTGTTTTCAATGGAGCTTTTTTCCAAAGTATCATGTGCTAGGGATTGATCTTCAGTATGTCTTTTATGAAGTGGGGCTGGGAGAAGGTAAATAGCCCTGTGGAACCATTTCCTTGCAGGGATTACTATCATGAGATTGGGTTTAATCATCAATCTGTCTGTCCACCTCCAGGCTCCACTTTTCTCTCTCCCTCTTCTTATGACTAGTCTGTTTCATAAGCCCACTCATCATCTTTTATAGTTAGGTATATTGTGACATATCTAAAGAGACCTCAGCAGTAACCAGATTTGAGGGCTTGTTGCTGTACTCTGTGATTCCCAAGCATAGCCAAGTAAGACATTTCCTTATAAAGCACCTTGTATGAGGTACTTTGATATAGCATCAAGAAACAGAAAATCATCTATATTCTTGAACCAAATAATTTACTGCACACACCAAAAGATGATAAATATATCCTAAAATATGTCCATGCACACATACACCATTTTACAAAAATCAAATGCAAACAATTTCTTTATACTCAGTTCTCTCACAGAGCAACAAAATTCTTGGTTGGGGAAATACAGATTCAGTTCTCACTCACTTTCATCTGATTCTGTACACTATAGCTCATTTTGATGAAAGGTATGGATGACATATGATACCAGACCTATTGTCTTATTTAGGGCCTATATTGCTGTGAAGAGACACCAAGTCCATGGCAACTCTTAAAAAATGAAAAAAAAATAATTGAGGCTGGCTTACTGTTTCAGAGGTTTCATGCATTATTTCCATGGTTTGAAAGCCTAGTGGCACACAGGCAGACATAGTGCTGGAGAGGTAGCTGAGAGTTATATATCTGGATGTCCAGGCATCAGCAAGAGACAGTAATACACTTTGCAAGCTTGAGCATCTGAGACCTCAAAGCCTGACCCCAGTGATGCCAGCAATGCCTCACCTACTCCAAAAAGGCCTTTTAATAGTGCCACTCCCTATGGGGCAAGCTTTCAAACACATAAGTCTATGGGGGACATTGCTATTCAAAGTACCACATTCTGTTCTGGCCCCCATAGACTCTTAATCTCTTAACTGTAATCCCCTGAAAAATCAAACTGAAAAGACAGATCAGATACTTCCATCATACAATGACACAAGATACACCTTTACTGATTCAAAAGGGAGCACAGTGAGGAAATGCTGGACCAAACTAAGACCAAAAACCAGCTGAGCAAACTCCAAACTCTATGTCTCCATGTCTAATGTCAGAGTACTCTTAAGATCTGCAACTCCTTTCAGATTTGTTCCACTCCCAGTTAGCAGCTTTACTCAGCAGGCATCCCATGACTTTGGAATCTCCAACGTCTTTGAGTCTCCAAGGCAATCCAGGCTTCATCTTCACAGCTTCATGCAAAGGTTTCTCTAGGCATCCATTCAGAGGCATTCCTGACACATTTGGCCTCAGCAGCTTTCCTTAGTTGGGAGGGAGATTCTATAACCCCTTTCTTCTATCCTTGACTTTAAAGACAGAACCACATAGGTGAAACTTTAAAGATCTGCTGCTTGTTGCAACTGAAATTTGGCCCTCTTGTTCAAATACACCTTCACCAGTTTTCTGTTTTCCACAGCTTCCTCCATGATCTAAGCTTAGCTGTCCTCGGATTTTCTCTATAGAACAGATAGGCCTCAAAGTCAGAGATTCACCTATCTCTGCTTCCATCCTACTGCAATTAAAGACAAGCTCTAAACTTTTCATTAATTCCTTTTCACAAGTTGGAAACTTAGCTGCAGGTTTTTCTTTAACCTATTTATCTACTTAAACATAGAGCTTATCCCTATTCCATTTCCTCATGCACCTTTTCTCCTCAAACTGTACATTTTGTATTTTTATTTTCTTGGCTTATTCCTTTTCATTATAGGTCTGCATAGGAGTGAATACTCATAATCACAAGAGAGTCAATACTAGAGTGTCTTCAGCTTTCCTCTGCTAATACAATTAATCCAAAACTCTTCAATTTAGCCTCAGGTAGACTTTTTGACAGGGGCAAAAAGCAGCCACCTTCTTTGAAAATATATCAGAAGAATAATCCCTAGGACACATACTAAAATTTTTCTTCTTTCAAACTTCCTGAGTGAGACCCCTATAGTTCATATCACTATTGGCACCACTGTATTCCATGTTCCTACTAGGATGGCCCATTAAACCTCACTTAAAGTGTTCAACTGCTTTTCTAATCCAAAGTTCCAACTCCAACTTCCTCCAAACAAAACGTGGTAAGGACTATAACAATACACCAGTCCCTGGTGCCAAATTCTGTCTTAGTTAGAGTCTCTGTTGCCTTGAAAAGACACCATTACCATGATGACTCTTACAAAGAAAAACATTTAATTGGGCCTGAATTACAGTTTCAGAGATTTAGTCCGTTATCATCGTGGTAGGAAGCACAGTGATACACAGGCAGACATGGGGCTGGAGATGTTGCTGAGAGTTCTACATCTGGATCCTCAGGCAACAATAATAGACAGTGACACTCTGGCCAGGCTTGACCATCTGAGACCTCAAAGCCTGCCCCCAGTGAAACACTTCTTCCAGCATTGCACACTTGCTTCAACAAGGCCTCAACTCCTACTTAGTCACTCCCTACAGTTCAAACATTAGAACACATGAGTCTATTGGGGATATTCCTATTTAAACCACACGCACTTAACCTTTCTTATTTGGGGGTCATAGATTTGGAAGGCTATGGAAAGAATTTTGGTAGGAAAAAAAGTGGTTACAATCCACTATGAACAGAAACTAAGATGCAGAATGTGTGATGTGTAGAGAGTGTAATGTGTGACCATCCTAAAAACAGTTTAAATTTCATCCCCATAGGGAATCATGGCTTTATAACCATATGTTTGATGATTCTAGAGACTGGAACAACTAACAACAATATGACAGTGTGCTCACTATGCATGGTACTTCATGAATAGACACTGGCTGATCAGCCCTCAAACTACACCTTCTAGTGTCTATGTACACAGCACAGAGGAAAAGGCAGAAACAAAATCCTAAATGGACTCTGCTCTCTAGAGATAAGAGATGCACAGAGGTCACAAGAAGCAAACTACTTTCATGGCCACAAGATTGACCATCCCAGAGGATTAGAAACATCTAGGAGATGAAAAAAATGGCCTACTAGCTAAAATCCCTTAGACTCTTTGTTTGCATTGCTCTATGTTTATGATTGTGGGGAATGCCAGGATACTGTTTTACTTATATACCTGGTGAGAGCTGTAATTTTTCTATACTAAGAGTAACCAAGCACTCAAAATTGAAGCTGTCTCTTTCACTATTATATTGTCAAAAATATCTGAATTTCTCCTTGGCTTCAGCCCCCATGCTTCACTTGGACATTTTCTTCACCTCATCAGATGATACACCTCTAATTTCTTTCTTTATTTTTTTAATTATTGCTTTATTTTTATTTTATCTGTGTTGGTGTTTTGCCTATATATGTGTCTATGTACCACATGTGTGGACCATTTATGTTGATATTAAGATAAACCAACTATGCTCTGGTGTTTCTAATCTGCCATTTTCCCACTGAGTGTTCCTCACATAACCTAGTTGATTTGTGGCTGTTTATTGTTTTGCTTTGACTTCTCTTGGTTGTAGAGAAAGCAGATGGGGCTCCTTTCATCAGCCATTTTCAGGAAGTCTCTTGGAGTCTTTAAGCCTGATCTGCTATTTGAAGCTCTTGTCAACAACTTCTCTTCAGTTTGGTTGTACCCCTTCAAAAGACTCACCTACACAAGGGAAGCTGACTGTCATTAAAGGAACAAAGTTTCTGTTTTACTCCTTTCTGATTTCTTTTTATAGACCCCTATCTCTGAGAGATTTCTGTTACATTATGTTAAAACTTTCAGTTTGTTCATTGTTGCTAATGAAAGTGAGGTATTATATTAGCAAGCATAGTATCAATGTATCAAATCCCTGACATAATGAAATCTGAAAAGTAAAGATTTGTTTTGGTTTGTGATCTCTCCCCGTTCATGTTCTGTACAATGTGGAAGAGGAAGCATGTAGAAGAATACTCCTTCATGATCAGGAACAAGGGATGTGTGGGAGAGGTTAAAAGGAAGATTTTAAGACATCAAAATGTCTAAGCTTCTGTTCTTTGGATCACAGAGTGAAACATCCATAGATGCTCTCAAAAGTTTCACACACTGCATGAATAACATGACAGTCATTGTTGTAACTTACTTGATGCATTTATCTAATTTTTCCTTATTGATAAAAAATTGGGGGTCATATATAGGAATAAGAATCTGAATGATCAGAAAAGCTATGGAAAAGCTACAAGTGACCTCCTATCTCTTCCATTTCTCCATCCAAAAGGGTTGAGATTCTCTCTAATTAGTGCTTTACTACTTCTTGTCTCACTATCTGTACTCAGTGCTCCAAAACTTCTGTGGTTAATTTTGGTCAGTTAGTGGCTAGCTCTGCTCTCTAATTCAAAGCAAGCTTTGTTGCCAGAATACGATCAACATATCACACAACATTTCCCCATTTTTGTCTAAATAAAAAGGGAAGGTTTTAACTCTACCATAGTAAAACTATACACAATAAGAAAATTATTGGGAAAGAATTACATGCGCAATGTCCAGTCCATTGTCATTCATCAATTTACAGAAAATATTCCAATATCTATCCTATCTTGATGAGTCTAAAGTATTTTTTTACCTAATTCACTTTCTATCCTAACTTCGATTGCCAACCCAAAACTATCCTTTTATGTCTCTCAACCTTATACACTTTGCACATCTTTTTTGAGTTTCTTTTCTTAATTTGATAACAAAGAAAACTATAACTATCTAGTCTTCAACTCTATCAGGGACCTGAAAATGATATAATATTACTTCAGTAAGCAGACAGTGAAGAACAAAAATCTTCCAAAACTATAGAGATGACATAAACAGCTGGCTGCCTAGACAGCCACCCAAATTTCTTCTGTAATATTGGGGAATTCATCTTCCGCCTACAGGCCAGGAATATCTGACAGACCTTTCTGTGAAGCAGGAATTTTTAAGGACTGTCCCACCTTGTCTTGGCAGTTTGGCAGTCACTTTCTTTTGTGTCCTGTTTGTCCAATTTGGACAGCCTACTGTTATCAGTCAAGGCAAGGGCACTTTCTTGCATAGTGGCTAACTTTAGCCCTAAAGAAAACAAACTCTATGTGAAGTTTCTTTGATGCTCATCACATTCTCTGAAGTAGATTGGTACTGCCAGCAGTAGACATGTCTCATTGTTATAAAAAGCCTTATATTATTAAAACATCTTAAATGCCATATTCTGTAGATCTCTGATATGTTTGAAGACCACCTGTCTATCTCAAATATGTCACTGTTTGACCTTGAAAATATACCTAACATGACTACAAGTTCGATTGTAATTGGTGACTAACTGGCAACCTGCATTTCTATATTATCATAAATAGCTTATAATAATAACTTGCAAGGAATAGAAATTTACATTACATTGTTAGATAAGCTGTATATGTACAAGAAGTTAAACAAGAGTACAAACATATGACAGTATGTTGCAACAAAAATAACCTTAAATTTCTATCAATACACAGAAATCCATACCAATGTAAAATGCTTAAGACTAGTAGTTGTTGTTTTTCTTAGTTTAAAACTAGATTCAATAATCTACCCTTTTTCTTATCATTTTTATATCCCCCTTTTTCTTTTCAGAATGAGATCTCTGAATCTAATCTCCTTTGTTCAGCTTTTTTCCTGACCACTACCAATAACAAACCTGGAACCAATGCCCCTGAATGATGACAAAAATCCATAACCCACTGAATGATCAAAACCAATTACCCCACCTCTTGGGAATGTGGGCATTGTGTTCTCTAGATTGCTTCCTATTGTCTGGGGACAATGGTATCTCTAGGGGACCCTGAGATAATTGAGATAATAGTTAAGTCTTGGGAGAACTAGCCGCATCATTTATTTCTAGTCTCTGTGTAATGTGAAAGTGTAGGGCTTATCTGAAGTCCGGGCTGGAATAGTGCATGAGGCTGGCCCATCTCAGCTAGCCACATTGAACTAGTCCTGAGCAGTTTGTAGTCTGTAGTCCAATGATGATCTTTGGGTAGGTGTTTGTCAGCTTAGCTATATAACCACTATCCAGGTGGAATCATTGTTGTGGGGCCCCATCATCCTTTCAGAGACTTCAGGGTTGCTGTTAGGAATGGTAATGGTTCAGTGAAGAAAACGTAGACATTTGAAATGTCATAAGCAGGAGATCTCAGTGAGGTTAAAGAATCACAGTTTGTTAAGTACATCCAGGGTATGCAAACTTAATTCCAAATTACCTGATAGAGACTCACACTTAAAATCATGTACAAGAAGGTAGATGAAAACTTTTTCTAGAATTAGTTAGTTCTCTATATGACTATTAATATGACAGAAAGTTTAAATATATAGATATAGGTATAGATTCATATTACAAATTTCGAGATAATATTCATTCCTTAAGAAAAATTTTAAAGAGTCAAAATAAAACTAGAGGTTAGTAGTAATGGAATAGTCCCTTAATTTTGGTTTTCCTTCTGTCCCCTATCAAGTGGATCTTCTGACATTAGACAGAGATTTTAGATTTTTTTTTAAAAGTATGTCTGGGTTTAGTGCAGGAGAAAGCCAATGGACCATAGCCACTATGATAGGTTGTATTATAGACCTATTTAATAAAAATAGCATGGTATTGGCAAAAAATCAGACATATTGATAAGTGAAATCAAATTGAAGGCTGTAGCATGAATCTTAAAAGGTCTTATTAATAAAAACAAACCTGGAGCCAGGTATTGGGGTGAATGCTGGAAGATCAGAAAACAGAACAAGTCACATCTAAACTCACCTTGCCAATTCCTTGTAGCTGAAAATTTTTCTGTGTCCTGGTATGCTAGCAGCAGGAACTAATCTTTCTCACCCACTGGTCCCACAGCTACTCGGACCCAAGGAAACACACAGAGGCTTATATTAATTAAAACTACTCAGTCATAAGCTCAGGCCTACCACTGATTAGCTCCTACACTTAAAATCAGTCCATTTCTGTTAATCTATATGTCACCATGTGTTCAGGGCTTTACCTGTATGCCATTACATGCTGCTTCCAAGACTGGAGCTGGCATCTCCTGACTCAGCCTTTTTCTTCCCAGAATTCTCCTTGTCTGCTTACCCCACCTATACTTCCTGCCTGGCTACTGGCCAATCAGTGTTTTATTAAACCAGTGTACAAAAGCATTATCCCACAGCACCCTCCACTTTTTTAAAATGAAGAAACTTGTGCTATAAATTTGCCTCTTTTATGTCCAATAAGTTTGAGTATATTGTGTATTCATTGTCATTGGATTGTAGGAAGTCTTTAATTTCTTTACTAATTTCTGCCTTGACCTATTATTCATTCAGTAGTGTGTAGTTCATTTTTCATGAATTTGTAACATTTCTACTGTTTCTCTTCTTGATATCCAGTTCCTATCCAAAGTGGTCATATAGGATATAGGGTTTTACATTAATTTTGTTGAATCTGTTGAGACTTGTTTTATGCCCAAGAATGTGGTAGTTTTTTGAGAATGCTCCATGAGGTGCTGAGAGGAAGCTATACTTCTTTGTGTTTGGGTGGAATGGTCAGCAAATATCTATTAAGTCTATTTGGTTTATTACATCAATAGGCTCTGTTTAATTTTTGTCTTTATGACATTTCTACTGGCAAAAGTGGTATACTTAAGTCTCTGACTCTTAGTTTATGAGGGTCAATATATGATTTAAGCTGTAGTAGTGTGTCTTTTAAGAACTTTGGTGTCCTTGTGTTTGGTGAATAGATATCAAGAGTTGCAATATCTCTTGATGGCTGTTTCCCTTAATGAGTATGTAGCATCCTTCCATACTTCTTCTCATTAGCTTGCTTTGAAGTCTGTTTTGTCAGATTTTAAAATGGCAACACTAGCTTGCTTCTTAGGTCCATTTCCTTGGAATATCTTTTTTCATCTTTTTATTCTGCGATATTAACTATCCTTGATGTTCACATATCTTCCTTCCTTCCTTCCTTTCTTTCTATGTTTTTTTTTTTGTTTGTTTGTTTTTTGTTTTTTGTTTTTCAAGACAGGGTTTCTTTGTGTAGTTTTGGTACCTGTCCTGGATCTCACTCTGTAGACCAGGCTGGCCTCGAACTCACAGAGATCCTCCTGGCTTTGCCTCCCAAGTGCTGGGATTAAAGGCATGTGCCACCGCCGCCCAGCATTACATATGTTTCTTTGATACAGCAGAAAGAGATGGATCCTATTTTCACGTTTAATCTAATAGTCTGTGTCTTTTTATTGGGAGATTGATAGCATTCATATTGAGAGATATAAATGAACAGGTTTTGTTGATTACTATTACTTGGTTGTTGTGGTGGTGGTGGTGTGTGTGTGTGTGTGTGTGTGTGTGTGTGTGTGTTCCCTTGATTTGCTGATCTGACATTATTTAATCTATGCGTTTTCTTGGGTGTGATTAAACTCTTTAAGTTTGAGTTTTTCTTCTAGCATCTTCTCTAGGGCTAGATTTATAGGTAGATATTGCTTAAATTTGATTTTATCATGTAATGTCTTATTCTCTTCACCTACTGTGATTAAAAGTTATGTTGGCTACAGTAGTCTGGACTAAGTCTGTATAATATTTGCTAGGCCTTTCTGGCATTTAGAGTCTACACTGAATTTTTTTTTTGGCTTTTTGAGACAAGGTTTCTCTGTGTAGCCATGGCTGTCCTGGAACTACCTCTGTAGACCAGGCCAGGCTCAAACTCACAGAGATCGGCCTACCTCCACCTCCTAAGTGCTGGGAATAAGGTGTGCACCACCATTGCCTGCCTTGTCATCCTTATTCAAATAGGTCTGTTTTTATATGTTCCTTTTTTCCCTGGAAACTTTTAATATTTGTCTTAGTTAGGGTTTCTATTGCTGTGAAGAGACACCTGACCATGGCAGAACACTTACAAAGGAAAACATTTCACTGGGTCTGGCTTACAGATCAGAGGTAGTCCGTTATTGTGGCAAGAGGCACGGCAGCATGCAAGCAAACACTTTACATGTTTTCACACCTATGTTTAATGCCTTCTTATCAATATTTCCTTATTTCTTCTTAGCAAGAAGCGGGGTGCATGTTTATGTGTTTATGCATGTGTATCTGACTGTATTTCCACAATTATTCATTTTTCTTCCATTGGTCATTGTAAGGAACTCTCCAGGCATTGGATTTTCATGAGTTCATCCTCTTCACCCATCCCTTTCCCAAGCAAACTAGGATTTGCACTGATTATTATTCTTGCTGTTTTTCCTTTAGGCTCAGACTTGGCCTATTTCCCATCTCTCCAGCAGAGGGCAATAATACACTTCCTAGTGAAGTCCACCAGCCTAAGTGCTGACACCCTGGTAACACTTTGAATTAATGAGGTTTCCATTAATTAGCCTCCACAAATGTCTCCAGGCCTTTGACCCCTTCTGTGAGACTGGCACAAGAACATTTCATTGACACACTCTCTGAAGCTGGTGACCCTGAAAAACTTGTCCCAGAATCCCACTCCTGTTTATAACAACCCTTCCTCAGGAGGATAAGAGGCTCAAGGTCCTCCTAAAAGCAGCAGGAGACAGAATTTTGGATTCATGACAGTTGCTATAAAAATCAATAAATGTTTTCATCTGTTTCCTAAAGGAGGGTTTATCAGTGTGTAGCTTCTGTGGAATTATCCCTGAAAATACATGAGTTCTAGATCACATGCTGGCACAATGGTTTTCCCAGGGAATTGTGAGCTCAGGGCCATTTGATTAGACTGTGATGGATGAGCAAAACCTTAGTTGAGCAGCACCAGAAGGAGGAGGAGGCAGATATGGGGCCTCAGAATTTCTAATGTACATTCCAGTCATTCTCAGTTGAGCTTTGTCTGAGAAAAAATAAATTCCAGACATTGAAGAACAGAACTCATCATATCAGATAGGTCAAACTAACCCTAGCTATGACAAAACATGTGAAGAATACTCTGGACCTGGGGTGTGGGACATTGTAAAAAAAAAAAATCCAAAACGCTAAGAACTTTGGTCTTTACCAACTTAAATACTACAAATAAGTGAAAGGACTCATTTATGAACCAAGAACATTCCAGCTTACACCCTGCTGTTCACATATTTACTTCTCAGAAACCATAGATGACTCAGACTTACTCTTATGAGAACTAACTTAGACAAGAGAAGTTTGTAGACAGAGACCAGACAACAAGATGGGTTTGTTGGTGAAAACTGTCAACTTGCTGGTACTTACTCGGTGTAGTGGGTGAGAAAGAAGGGGCTCTCCAACTTCAACATAAAATCATTTCCATCATGGAAGTTTCAGTTTAAAAGGAAAAGTTTTCCTTCCTTCCTTCCTTCCTTCCTTCCTTCCTTCCTTCCTTCCTTC